>CAUHTR010001960.1:44289-67377 GCA_959609185.1 Schmidtea polychroa | reverse complement strand
NTAATTTACTTTAATTTAATTTTTTAGAACCATAATTAACTGTAATTTAATTTTTAAGAACCATAATTTACTGTAATTTAATTTTTTAGAACCATAATTTACTGTAATTCAATTTTTAGAACCATTATTTACTGTAATTCAAAAATTTGGACCATAATTTACTTTAATTGAAAAATTTGAACCTTAATTTACTTTAATTTAATTTTTTAGAACCATAATTAACTGTAATTGAAAAATTTGAACCTTAATTTACTGTAATTTAATTTTTAAGAACCATAATTTACTGTAATTTAATTTTTTAGAACCATAATTTACTGTAATTCAATTTTTAGAACCATTATTTACTGTAATTCAAAAATTTGGACCATAATTTACTTTAATTGAAAAATTTGAACCTTAATTTACTTTAATTTAATTTTTTAGAACCATAATTAACTTTAATTGAAAAATTTGAACCATAATTTACTTTAATTTAATTTTTTAGAACCATAATTAACTGTAATTTAATTTTTAAGAACCATAATTTACTGTAATTTAATTTTTTAGAACCATAATTTAATGTAATTGAAAAATTTGGACCATAATTTACTGTAATTTAATTTTTAGACCCATTATTTACTTTATTTTAAAAATTTGGACCATAATTTACTGTAATTTAATTTTTTTAGAACCTTAATTTAGTTATTTGTGCCCATTCATTACTTTAATTTAAAAATTTGAACCATAATTTACTTTAATTCAAAAATTTTGACCATAATTTACTGTAATTCAATTTTTAGAACCATAATTTACTTTAATTTAATTTTTTTTGACCATAATTTACTTTAATTGAAAAATCTCAGCCCATTAATTACTTTAATTCGAAAATATGAACCTTAATTTAATTTTTTAGGACCGTTATTTACTGTAATTCAATTTTTAGGACCATAATTTACTGTAATTTAATTTTTTTTAGAACCAAAATTTACTTTAATTTAATTTTTAGGACCATTATTTACTTTAATTTAATTTTTAAGAACCATTATTTACTGTAATTTAAAAATTTGGACCATTATTTACTGTAATTCAAAAATTTGAACCATAATTTACTGTAATTTAATTTTTAGACCCATTATTTGCTTTATTTTAAAAATTTACCACGTTTTTTTAGTGTAGACCACCTATTTCTCAGGACCAAGGAGACCCACCTTAATTGAACTAGAAAAATCCATGCTTTTTTATTGATAGTCGAATTTTTTATTGAGACCACCTTTTTGTATTGAAAATCCCAGGACCATCGAGACCCCCCTCACTATAGTGTGAATAATCCTTGGCTTTTTTATTGATAGTCGGATTTTTGTATAGAAAATCCCAGGACCATCGAGACCCCCCTCACTATAGTGTGAATAATCCTTGGCTTTTTTATTGATAGTCGGATTTTTGTATAGAAAATCCCAGGACCATCGAGACCCCCTCACTATAGTGTGAAAAATCCTTGGCTTTTTTATTGATAGTCGGATTTTTGTATAGAAAATCCCAGGACCATCGAGACCCACCTCACTATAGTGTGAAAAATCCTTGGCTTTTTATTGATAGTCGGATTTTTGTATAGAAAATCCCAGGACCATCGAGACCCACCTCACTATAGTGTGAAAAATCCATGCTTTTTTATTGAAGACCACCTTTTTCTATTGAAAAAAATAATTTTGTATTGAAAATCCCAGGACCATCGAGACCCACCTCACTATAGTGTGAAAAATCCATGCTTTTTTATTGAAGACCACCTTTTTCTATTGAAAAAAATAATTTTGTATTGAAAATCCCAGGACCAAGGAGACCCCCCTCACTATAGTGTGATAAAAAAAAATTTGGACCAAAAATCCCTGAAAGCAAGAAATTTGAGTTGCCGCAATTGCGTAATCAAAAGTTGCCGCAAAAAAAATCGTGCCGCAAAAAAAAAGTTGCCGCAAACCCCCCCCCCCCCCCCCCCCCCGGGGGGGGGGTAATTGCGGCAGCGGGCTACTATCTACCTACTTTCCGAAATTTAATAATTATAGGAATTGAGAAAGTGACAGAAAAATAATTGAACATACCAACACAAAACCCAATGGAAAATGCATGCAAATTTATTACAGCGTTTTTTGTTCCAAAACGAATAACGATTAACATATAATTATCAAATTATTAAAAAATTATGGAGGGAAAAACTTTTAATTTAGAATCGGACAGGTCTAACTTGAGCTTCAGCGAAAAAGACAGAAATACATTGTATATTTCATATTATAAATGCTGACTAAATGTAATATCTAAGAACTTGAATAATGATCTCATAATTATATAAATGGCGAGTAACCTCAACTGGTGTGCACACCAACGTGTATTATAGAGTTTATTAACCATTAAACCACTGAAATAGAATTACGAGGATCCAAAGTTCTCAACCAAACTGACCGTTAGAAGCAAACCATGTGTTTGATCGTGTTCAAACCTGCAAGTTGTGGTGGGGGGTTTTACAGACGAAAAACGGTCTTACTGGTTGGAACGCGAAAATGATTTGATTTGTATTAAATGGGGTTTTTATGATGACCGTCTGTAAACGGTTTTAGTTGTTAAAGGGTTAAATTTCGGAATTAGGTGTATAAATTAGATGTATCAATGAACCATATTCTAAAATATCCCCCTACATCTTTCAAATTGATTTCAAATAGCCCAACACGGAGTTGTTAAAAATCGCCATTCGTACATCTTTTTCACTATATATTTCGATAGCATCACTATCATCATCAGGTTACCTACATTCACTAGGGATGAATAACTACAATATTAATAATTTATAAACAATTTATAAAATCTATAAATTTTTAAATTATAAATAGCAATTTTAAATAATTATTTTTAAAAATAATTTTCAACAATCAATTATTTTAAACTTTTAAAATTCTTTAAAAAATATTTTTTTAATTATTTAACATAACTATTATTCAATATACATCAACATACAAAACGTAATTAAAAACATTCAACACACACGTTTTCACTGCATTCTGCACATTGATTTTAGGATTAAAAGTTCTTATCAATAATGCTTCACATATCACACGCTTAAAACCAATACCAAGATTTTAAACTTCAACATTCTTAATTCTCCCATACAGACTTTATTGTGATCCTTAATATTGGACACTCCCTTCGGTCAACAGTGTTCTTGAACTCGAGTACAGAGATGACGGGAAGCCTCTACAATGTATGTGGCATTACACCCATTACATGTGAATTGATAAACGAGATCCGAACACAATCCAGCCAGCGTTTGAGATTTACTAACAAACATGCTACGTACTTTTCACGATTTTGAAACAATTCTATAATTCAATTTACCCAGCTGTTTAGCTATCTTTCTTTTGAAATCTACCATCGTATATTTTGGCTCATCCTGTTTGTTAGTATCAATATTCATATTCACTACATCATTCGACTTATCAGTCAATTTACATTCATTCATACTACTCATACATTTATCAACAGTCTCTTTCAACGTTAACAATAAAAACCGTTTGAGTAGCCATTCTTCACCAGTAATTCAATTAATTTATCTACACTTTTTACTGAATTTTTAAAAGTGGAAGATAAGCACCATGATCGATAAACTAATCCTTTCACCATGTTTCTTTTATATTTAAATTCACAAAAACTCTCTGGGGTAGTATAGAAGTTCGGTATCTGTTGGTTTTCTGTAAATTCCTGTCTCATATTGTTCATCTTTACGTTTAATTACCAAGTCAAGAAATCCTATGGATGAATCCTTCTCAGTTTCACATGTGAATATAATGTTCTTATGCAATACATTCATGTAATGCAAAAAGGTTCCATATGTTCATTATTTTTAAATATCATCAACATACCTTTTATACACAATTGGTTTTTCATATTGAAAAGAAGCAATTTTCTTTTCTAAACATACACAAAATATTGACGCCATCGTTGGTGCTAAAGGGCGAGAGCCCATAGGCACTCCATCAATTTGGAAGTTGCAAACTCTAAATGCACTTCCATCACACATATTATGCGCATTAATATTTTCATTCCATAATAACATAAATCGATTGTTTCTTTCAACGGGACATTAAGTAGTTAAATCACAACTTATGGGAGTTCATATAACAGTTGCATTTTTTGAAGCTTGCTTGCACTAAGTTGATAGTAACTGCAGTGAATGTTTGAATGTTATATAGAAATATAAATTTTTAGTTCTCCATGTCATTTATTCTCCAATTATATTGCATTTGTTTTTTTACCAATTTCATCTCTTATAAACACGATGGAAAATAATTCTTTGTTCCGTTATTTCTCAAATTTCCGCTACATTTTCCAATGAACTTCATGCCAATTATCAATATTCACAAACTCTGGATCATAGAAGCTGGCAACAAGACAATCATTATCCGGTTTCATGTATTGGCAAAGATCATCAAGATACCATACTCAATAAGTGGAAATAAATAGAAAGACTTAAAGAGAATAAAAATAAGAAAATTTTCAAATATTAAAATCATAATGAAATAGTGAAAAATACAATAATATCGGTCATTCATGTATAAATATCTGATTTAAATTGAATCACATGTTTACTTAATCAATCAGAAACAATTTAGTGATTGTAACTATTTATCCTAGATTGAGGAACTGTAAAATATGATGCTTTATATCAGTAACCTTCAATCGTACACTATTTGTCTTATTAATTTCTTAATTCTCGTCTATGAATTGATCAATGACAGAATTAAGGCTCCTAGAATAGAAAGGAAAATTTAGGTCCTAATTCGATATGTTCATAAATCTGTCCCCTATTTCGCAATTTTATCAAACAATTGTATTTTAGGTCTTCTAAAGAATTTTCGTATTAAATAATTATTATGGTCAAAATCAGTTTTTGCTCATTAATTTATATTTTAAATTATACTTAACATTTATTTAGTTACACCAAAAATTTTATCATCACAAAATACAAATAAGTGAGTAAGCCGAATTTTACTGTTAATATTTTATTTATATATATATATATTCCATTTCATAGGTTTCAATAATCGTAAGAAGCGAGTGATTCGTGTGTCCAACCAATCCTGTGTTTTTGTGCCCCCTAAAAATTTCCTATACCAGGAAATGGCAAACAATATACACGTATATTAGCAAGTTTGTTTTTAATCAATTTAAAGTTTGATAATTTGTCATCGTATGTGTTCATTTCGTAATTTTATATCCGTTTTATGTCTAACGGAGTTCGATACGTAAGGTTTTCAATCAGTAACTGATTCGTATGTTAACTGGCTTTTATTTTATATTTCCTGACAGCAATATGTGCTATTCGTACATTTATATATCAACCGTAGTGATAGATGATCGTCTAAATGTTATTTAATAAGATGGTGATTCTATTTCTGTGTCATTTAATTGGTAGCTTTGCGTTTATTTATTTAAAGGTATTTAGAAATAAAGGTCAAATATTTAAATGCACTTATTCTGTAATTTAATATTCGTAGTATTTTTATATTGATGAAAATCAGATCTGTCTAAATCGAAGGCTTTCCTTAATGCATTATGACGAATATGAAGGAAATCTCATACAGTTTGAGGAGTCAAATTTAATGGGCTACACTTCAAGGCTCAGAAATTTTTATTACAAATATTGAAAGGCTGATTTTCGGAATGATATCAAAATGAAAATTAAATTATAAAGATTACAAAATATGATCAGTATCCGGATTGCAAACTGGGCTACGATTTGCTTATCACCGGAGTAGGAGGATAAATGGTTTTATAGAAAGAAATGCGGTGTAACAATTTCGAATAATTTGTAGTTTTCAAATATTACTAAAATAATGGTGAAAGTAGTGGACCCTCTCAAAATGATTTTAACCGAATTATTAGAAAAAATAAGTTATTTATTTTTAAAAAATAAATAAGAAAAGATATCCTTCTGCAATTCTTATACCGACTATAACATCAGTTCAAATGTATTTACATAGGTAGACATCACATATTAAAGAGAGCATTTACACTATCTTTATGTGGGGTGCTTAGAGGTGTGTTCAACTTTTGGATGCCAGCAGCAATGGTGGATGCTCAGACAGGTTCCTTCCTAAACGTCCGTGATTATTATTGTCTTTAGACCAACTGTGCACACATGGCAACGACCATGTTGGTGCTGTACACACTGGCTGGGAATTCATGAAATGATGAGCCCCTGCGTTAGGATTACTCATGACATTCGCATTTTGGGTTCTGGAAGGCCGATAGAAGGGCTTACATCAGTATAAACTGCATACAATACGATACACTCGAAACCTCTGGTCCAGTTGAGGTTGTTTCCCATCGCTCTATTACCCAACTGTACACTATCGTTCGACCACAATTGCACACTCCAGAGGATAAATCACAGAAAAACAACATCAAATTGTATTAGAAACTATGAAATTATATAGGACGGCAAATTTACATTAATTCGGTGAAAAATAAAATTAGATGCACACTAATAAATTTCGTCAGAAAATCACACTACGTTCACTTATGTCTAACGGTCAGAGTAACCAACGGTCAGGCTAGGTAGTTGAGAACTGAAATCGCTCAAGTGGCGAACCGAAGTACTGGGATGGATCACAAATTTCCGAATCGCATTCTGGTTGGTTAAAATTCGCTGTCCTCGACTTCTCGTAACAGGGGGTCGATATAAACTCTAGTTAGTGGATCGGCGACCCATGGGGGTGCCGGTACGATTTTATACTGCGAAGGATCTATTGACGTTCGAGCAGAATCCTGACCCAGCCTAGGAAGGGACCGGAACTGCGAATAGAGAGGCTTTGACAGCGGCTAATTCGTCGCGCTTACGCTTCGATCGCTGTGCACTCGAAAGACGCTTTCGTTTCTTGTGGACGATTTCGGTCGCAGTCGATGGCTATACCGAATGAGTTAGTTGAGAAAGGACTGGTTTCGACGTGTATAATATCGGAAGTCGGTGAAGGTTTGGGCTCTATGGTTGAAGACAAGAAGACCTTGTGTGTGCCCTGGAATCGTCGGGCCAATGACGAACTGGGAAGATGTTGTCCTAGTCAGATATTGGATATTCGGAAACACACTTACGCAGCTCAGATTTAGAATAAACGCGGTGCAACGTTTCAGACTGAGCTTTGATGGTGAGCCACTGGCTGCGATTTTCTTCTCGGCAATGTTCCAATTGTAAGATCTTCCGATTTGCTTCCTTCATCTGGACCGGGGCAAACCACGTCCCTCTCATCATTTCAATACGCTTCTTTAGATGCCCAATCTCTGTTTGCATCTGTCTGGTTGTCTTCTTGGGTTCAAATGGGACTGGTCCTTCGACAGTTTTAATATCATGCTTTAATAGATTAGTTTTGCCTATATCCCACTTATTTATCATAAATACTTTGGCATACACTTGAAACCTCTGATCCAGTTGAGGTTGTTTTCCATCGCTCTATTAGCCAATTGTACACTATCGTTCGACCACAATTGCACACTCCAGAAGATAAATCGCAGAAAAACAACATCAAATTGTATTAGAAATTAGAAACTATATTAGAAACATTAATTCGGCGAAAAATAAAATTAGAATTGCACACTCATAAATTTCGTCCGAAAATCACACTACGTTCAAATATGTCTAACGGTCAGAGTAACCAATGAGGCTAGGTAGTTGAGAACTGAAATCGCTCAAGTGGCGAACCGAAGTACTGGGATGGATCACAAATTTCCGAATCGCATTCTGGTTGATTGATTTTCTTCTCGGCAATGTTCCAATCGTAAGATCTTCTGATTGGCTTCCTTCATCTGGGCCGTGGTAAACCACGTCCCTTCCATCATTTCAATACGCTTCTTTAGATGCCCAATCTCTGTTTGCATCTGTCTCATCGATGCATTTTTATCCGCGCAGGAGAAGCACGGTTTCGGACTAGGTTTAGGCAAATTCGGTTCTGACATTTTCTGTAAAAGAAAGGTTTATGAATGACGTTGTCATATAATGGTACACAATTCGTCGACAAAAGAGTGTTAGACAGTTTACTATGTTCTATTTAGACTTCGGAGTCGGCGGGATAAAGATCAATCGACTTTGAAATCGTCTTTAATCTATCAAACATAATTAACAAATATTGATTTAACTGGGATCTACGGTACGGTTGGTTATTTGTCACCTCGGCAATTAGTCTATTACGTGTGTTGGTAGTGTCTTTTAAGGTCGAATTTGCGTTTAAAAAACATGTTCGTTTGCAGATCATGAAATAATTTAATTAATTCGAATTTATTAACACGTACTCGAAAATTAGAATGCCTAGTCGTCAAATAATCAAATGAATAAGCATTAAGGTTCTTCACGTTCGGCGAATCGGACCCGACTTTGTTTATGGCATCAGATTTGCAAACTGTGACGATGACCGATGCTGGAAGTTGAACAGTAATGTAAACAGGATGGGTTTTATGCGGAAATGTTTATATGGTAGTGTACAAATGACTTTTCCGGTCTCGTTGATTCTCTGCAAAAATTACCATCACCTACGTTTTTCGGTTTGGTCGAGATTCGAGAGTTATTACCAGAGTGAGTGACGACATTATCCGGCCTATGTGTGGTTTATGGATTTTATGACTTCGACGCCCTTTTACGTTCAACTAAACGACATATGGTGAAAAAAATCTATTCTCGTTCATACCAATGACGATTTGACGCGTTTGTAAAGCTATCGATAATCTGCAAGTTAGAGTGTTCTTCCATTTTATATGTATCATGTCGGTATTCCTACAATTCATCTCCACGCAGTATGTATAGATTGTTCGTGCACTTTGTGGATCTCTCAAAAAAATACACTGCGAAGTTCAAGATATCCTGGAAATTACTGCCGATGACTTGGATTTTCCTGTGGATTTCTTTCATGATGCATAGCTCAGAAAGATTCATGGTTAATCAAACGAAATTCTCTGTGCAAAGTATTCCATTTCTTATGAAGATACAACTATCGTCTTGCGACTCGTCTCGTGTCCTGATCAGAATTTTCTCCGGCCAACTCTGCTCATTTTCATTTTAATTCACTAGTCTCTCTCAGCACTTTCTACTCAGACATTCCTCTCTAACTCCAATGTGCCAAACTGGCGAGACATACGCTGTCCATAAACACAAGTCCCAACAGTGCACTAACGTCCGTTCAATCTGGTCTCACCCATACAAATCCATCATATAATCATACAAATTGTACTATATAATAAAATTTTAAAAATATCGTTAGTTTTAATAACTAAATTATCACATGCTTCAGTGGAGAAAAGAGAAAATTAATGATTTAAATTTCTTTTTTTTAATTATAACTACAGTTTACCATTACAATCGTGACATCAACTAAAATACAAATAAAATTTACTGTTTTATTTCCGTGGAATAAGATCGCTAGAAACGATTGAAAATTTTCTTAAATCAGATTGAATACAACAGCTGCTAAGATTCTCGAGCTATCAAAGTGAAACGTTAACATTGGGAAAATCACCTAAACTATTAGTATATATATACTAATTTTCTTACTGTCTCGTCCAATCAGGATCAAGCGGTTGTGCAAGTTGCACTTTTTTCTATTTTAATTGTTTTCTAATGCTTTCTTTTTTAATTTATTTTATTTTATTTAATTATTATGTTTTCTTTACTTTTTTTCTCCGCTTAATCCTGACGGTGATCTTATTTGTACCTTTTCTAATTTTTAATCTAAAAGAATTTCATTTTCGTTATTTTTCGCTTAATCATTATTTTTCATTTAATTATTATTTTTAATTTAATTTCTATTTATTTAATTTAGTTACTGTTTTTAGTCTACTTGGCTTTCTCCTCAAAAAACATATTGAAATTAATTTGCTTTTTATAATAAATAATTATAAATTTTCCATTTTTAAACTATATATGTTCAATGGAATTTCATATTTTATTTATGACGTTTCATTTAGTTTCATTCAGTTTGATAATTTGTTTTTACTTACCGTTTCATCCACTCATCTAGATTGTCAGTCTTCTTAAAATTATGCAGCTTTTTACTAGTCCGCGAAATTTTATCTTGTATCCATTTTAAAATTGCCGATTTTCAATTATATTTTTAATTATTAGATTTTGAACCCCTAAAGAATTAAATTGTGTTTTAATAAAATATTTTATAATTTTAAATTTTATTGAATTATTTTCAAAAATTAAATTTTAAATTGAGATGTGAGAATTTATGTTAAGGCTTATATTTGCAAGGTAAAGCATTGTAACATTCAACAGGAAGCTTAAAAGTTTTTTCTATCCATTCGATTTCGGGACCAGTTGTTGTGAAGTTGTAGAACATTTGCTGTGCCCAGCCTGTATCACCTTCATACCAAAATACGAGAGGTTTACGGAATGTCCTAAATTAATAAAATGATTTATTTATAAATAAATTTGCTAAAAATCTTTTATGAAAAAATTTCAGTGTAAAATCATATATTTAAAAAAAAGACTCTAGGTCTTATCCAAAATCAAAAGCCATCAAAACTCTTCTGAACATCGTAATGCTTTAGTTACATATTTAACTAGAAAAAGTAACTATTCTGTGTCGGATCAATTGCAAAAGAAATACAACAAGAAAGGATTTACTGGAGAAAAGTCTTAGAACGAGTTGTAGCTGTTATTTGCACCATTGTTGAACGAAATTTACCATTTCGAGGATCAAATGAAATTTTTGGAATGGAAGGAAAGTGGCAATTTCATTGGACTCTTGGAACTTATTGCAAAATTTGATCCATTTTTTAGCAGAGCACATTAGAAAGTTTGGTAATCCAGGATCTGGAAAAACTTCTTATCTCTCTAAAACAATTTTTGAGAATTGCTCGATCAGATGGCAAAAAACAGTATTGAAGTCGATTTCTGATGACATCAAACAATCAAATATTTTGGAATGTCTGTGGATTCCACCCCTGATATATCACACAAAGATCAATTGTCCATGATTATCAGATACGTTGATCAAATCAATTTTAAACCAATCGAGCGATTCTTAAACTTTATTGAGATAGAGAATCACACTGGAGAATATTTAGCTGACATTTCATTGGAATTTTTTGAAAAGGATATTGGGTTAAATTTTCAAAGATTGCCGATCACAATCGTATGACAACGCTATGAATATGGCCGGAAAATACAAAGGAATGAGGGCAAAAGTTTTGAAAAAAATGATAAAGCAATTTTTTTATCCGTGCAGTGCTCATTCTTTGAATTTGGTTGGAATTCAGGTGCGGACTGTTGCATAGAATCAATCAATTTTTTCGATTAATTCAGGAAAATTTACAATTTTTTTCATCGTCTACTAAGAGATGGAACAAGTTAGTTGAATTTTCAAATAGAACGGTAAAATCGTTATCAAAGACTAGATGGAGTGCTCGTTCTGAGTCAGTTAAGGTCATTCACGAAAACTATGAAAATGTAATGGAAGCACTAAATGCCATCATTGAAGATGCAAATTTTGATGGAAACACTAGAAATGAAGCAAATAATTTATTGAATAAAATGGAGGAGTTTGAATTCGCACTTCTCGTTATATTTTGGGATCAGGTTCTAGAGAGAATGAATGCAGTTTCAAAAAATTTGCAAAGTCCTAAAGTCACATTAGACGTTTGTTCTTCGTTATATGCATCTCTAGCTTCATATATTACAAATTTGAAAAATAGCTTTGATGAAATTAAAATTGAAGCTAAAAAATTGTTACCAAAACACTGACTACACTTTCAAGAGAAAGGGATTTAAAAAGAAATTTCCAGATGAAGATCAAACTACCACAGAACCAGAATTAGTGCTGAAGAGAACTTTCTAAACAAACGTCTTCATGAAAATTTTAGAAAACATCGAAATAATTTGATTCAGCGCTCTGATTGTTACTTGGAAATTTCTAAAGTGTTGGGTTTTTTGACAAATATTGAATTGTCGCAAGAAGATTTGAAACAACATGTGAATAACGTTGTTGAAAAATATCCAGATGATATCTTTGCCTGTAATTCATGAACTTTCCGACATGAGCGACGAAGAAATTTCCTCCTCTTCCAGTGTTGAAGAAGATAAAATAAAATAATTTGTCCCTGACAATGACGCTCCACATCAGTTCTCTCAAGATGAGCTTAATGACCTTGTTCTCGTTCTCAGCTAGTCAAAATTGAATGCTGAGTTGTTGGCATCGAGACTGAAGGACAAAAACCACCTCTCTCATAGTGCTCGTATCACATTCTATCGAAGTAGGCATGAAGAGTACCTCCCTGTTTTTCACTAAAGATAATGACCTGGTGTACTGTACTGATATTGCACAGCTCCTGCACAAACTAGGGGTAACACAGTACAAAACCGAAGAGTGGAGACTATTTATTGACAGCAGTAACTGATCACTGAAATATGTTCTATTGCATAATGGCAATCAGTATGCCAATGTGGCCCATTGCACACTCAACAACACTCAAAGAGAAATATGAGGCGGTAAAGTACATTCTAGGGAAAATATTTTATGATCAGCATGAGTGGTTGATTTTTGTCGCTTTGGAAAGGGTTAACGTTTTGTTGGAACAACAGTCTTAGTTTACAAAGTTCCCATGTTTTCTCTGTTTGTGGGAGAGTAGGAATCGAGCACAACATTACATTAAGAATGAGTGGCCTATACAGTAAGAATTACTGCACTGCCGTGCAAGAAACACATCAATGGGCCGTTGGTGAACAGAGACAGGATCTTTTTCTCACCGTTGCATATTAAGCTTGGCTTGATCAAGCAATTCACCCGAGCTCTGGATAAGGATTGGGACTGCTTTGCAAACTTGTGCCAAGCTTTTTTATGTTTAACTATTTTAAGTTGAAAACTAAGATTTTTGACGGTCCTCAAAATCGACAGCTCATGAGAGATCCAGAGTTTGTGAACTCTATGAAGTGAGTGGAGATTAAAGGTTTTTGTTCAGGTTGTCATCAACTTCCTTGGCAACAACAAGACCATTAACTATGAAGAACTTGTTACCAAGATGCTGACTGCTTTTAGAAACCTTGGATACAACATGAGAATCAAAATGCACTACTTGTTCTCACATTTGAGTTGGTTTCCTGTGAATCTTGGATCAATGAGTGACGAACAGGAGGAGAGGGGTCCATCAAGATCTGAAAGAGATGGAGACAAGGTATCGGGGGCGTTAGGATGCAGTAATGATGGCAGATTACTGCTGGAGCTTGAAAAGAGAAGTCCCTGTTGCGGATATTTCAAGAAGTTCCAAGAAACTCAAGTTAAATCCATAAATTTGTAACAATGATGCTGAAAACATCAGTTTCTGTAAATTTTTGATATAATATGTTAAGAAATACAAAGTTCTTGTTGAAATCATATGTCTGATTTCCGACTATCTAATGATTTCTTTAAAATCGAGTTATTAGAAAAGCATGACCTGAAACAGAAAAATGGGTGTCATTCTTGGATTCAGCTTTGCCAAATTGCTTTAAATCAGTTGAAAAATCTTAGGCACCAGACCAAAAAAATATTTTTGTAGACCAGTGTAATCAGAAATCTAGCTTTTTCTGATGACAGCCATTCCAAAGAATCTGTGTAGATTTAAAATAGAGGTTCTTGCATCGATTTTAATTCATATATTAAGACAGGTTTTGAAGTCAGAATGCATAATTTTACTGTACCCTTTTGTTATAGAACTACATGTATACAGATTCAATTTCGTTGAAAATCCTTGAATTTGGAGATATACAGAAAATGCGAAGAATTAAGTTTGAAAAACGCCATACCCTGTCATACAGAAATAGCACTAGTCCAACGTGTAAGATAAAACTTTTAAATTAAAATAATCAAACCGACATTATTATGACTCGAATTTCTGAGTCTTATACTATTTAAATACTCTAATTGAAGTTTGACAAGACATAGTACAGTATTTTATTCAACTTAATTCTCGACGTGCTGTATACCTTAATCAACCCCAATTGTATTGCGAAACCTTATTTTTACTTATTAGGTGTAATGTGGTTAAATTTTAAATTGGCATTACACAGAAACTACAAGCAAAACGGCCACACGACAACCTTAAACAGTTTTATAAAATGTTTCACATTATATAATTTACTATTTTTAATTACCCATTAAACAGTTTTGATGACCACCCATACCCTCCAAACAGCGATTGGTTTCCATTTTCAAAATTTGGGATCTTCCACCAGTCAGTTGAAACATTATAAGCCATGTTATTTCCGTCGTAATATTTGGCAAAGTTACTCATAAAATCTCGATGAGGTGGTGACCATGGTTTTTTGAAAATACAGCAACCGCCATAGCGATATTTTTTGTTACTTAACAAATAAGCTGTGGAATTGAAGTTGAACATAACGCACGGAAAAAATGAATTTGGATAAAATATTGGAACACAAAAATCCAAATACAATTCCACACATTTTCCTTGATCCCACGAATACCATGTCTTACCACGACCTACAACGTATGGAATAAATTTTGGCGGTAAGAGAGACCATGGAGGTTGGAAATCTTGATTAGTATACCAAAGAACAAAATCGGTGAAATATTTATTCGGCAGAACTGGAGTTACTGAAATTATCTAAATTGAATAATACAAAGCAATTCTTTATGTCAAATATGGTTTGCCAGAGAAATAGGATATTCATATACAGTATTATAGTTATTAAAAAACTTTCTTTTGTTTCAGTGTGGTTTTCACTTGGACACTGAAATAATAAACCAAACATATTTTTATCTTTAGCTTCATTTTTATAATACATGTAACCTTCCTACATCGCGGTACTTATACAACGCTGTTTCGTTACAATGCAATTCTTAAAATGCCCAAATTTTCCTACAACGCGGCATTTTTTGTAACCTATCTACCGCGTTGTAGGAGGGTTACCTGTATATCAATATTTTTGTTAGATATTGTGAAAATGACAATAGATTGTCAATTAATTAAATAATGGTCATTCAAACTGAATGGTTTTCTATATAAGTCACAGGAGATTAGGATCACCCGTAGAGTCTATCATGAAAAGTAACTGCTATCACCTTTATGGCAAAAACGTTTATTTAGTAACAACTAAAAGACATTTATTAAAAAGAGAGCTTGAAGACTATAAATCAGTAATATATCGATGTTTTTTGATATTCACGAATTTTCTGAACTGCCTTTTTCAAGTGAATTCATTTGAAAAAGGCAATGCCGAAAATTCGTGAGTATCAAAAAAACATCGATATATTACTGATTTATAGTCTTCAAGCTCTCTTATTTAATAAATTCAATGGAAAAAATAATCAGTGGTGAAATTGGAAAAAATTGTTCTTATAAAAAAACTAAAAGACAATTTATATTTATTAAGTGATTTTATTAATTTCTTCGGAATTTTCCATCTCGCTATCCACGTGAAAACCAAACTGAAAGGAAAAGCATCCTTTCTGCATTTTATAAGATTTATTATAACTGTAATATAAATTTTATATAACCAAAGAATTGAAAGAATTTGCCATCTCCCAAGAGTACTTTTATATAATATTTTATTTGATGATATTTCATTTATTTTCATTTTGACAAAAGATCGAAAAAATAATTCTACACAGCACTACTTTTTCTAAAATGAAGATAAATGAAATAGCATAAGAAAAAGAAAACAGATCTAAAATGACAAAAAAATCAGGAGATTTATTAGAACTATCATTTTTCTGGAATATTCAATTTTTAACTGACTTTCATACTAGTCTGGGAAAACGTTTTTCTTAAGCAAAAAGAGATTTTAGAAGATTTTTGTTCTTACAATTTAAAATTTTAAATTATAAAAGAACTGGTAATGTAACTGTGATACTGAAGTACCGGTCATTTAGTTAAAGATATGATATTAACAATTAACTTTACAAAAGAAATATCTTTTTAAGACTGTCACTAAAGCCATAATAGTTTGTATACTAGCTATAGAACTCAGTACACTAATCGTCTCCTGAACGCAAAATTTCAAACTTCAAAGAATTTCAAAGACCCATAAAGCTCATAAGGTGAAGTTCTTTTGAATGTCCTTACCTTAATTTACCTTTACAAAGAATGAAATAATTATCCAGCAAAGAAAAAAAGAAAATTCAATTTTGCACTGTGAATAAACAATTATATGGTAAGTGCAAAAACACATGTGTAATAACTCTTGATAAAGCCACAGCCGGGAATTTATACTATAAAAATTATTCTTGATTATTTCTCATAGAGAAAATAAATGAAATATAATATTTTTAACTGTTATTGCGACTTCAAATTAAAACATTATTTTTCTGTTTTCTAAATTTATATAACCTAAATCTTCGCAATTACAAATCCTACATACGCCTTTTATTTTACATAAATAATCTATTTCTCTGGCTGACGTTGTACATATTTTTTTATGTAAAACTAAACTTGTTTTGAATTATTAAAAACTTAATTTAATTCAATATAGTTAGGGAGTTCTAAAAAAAATAGAATGATATATATATATATATATATATATATATATATATATATATTATATATATATATATATATATATATATATATATATATATATATATATATATATATTATATATATATATATATATATATATATATATATATATATATATATATATATATATATATATATATATATACACATATAGTATTTATTAAAAAGCTTTAAGACTATAAATCGATGTTTTTTGATATCACCAAAAACATCGATATATTTACTGACTTCAAGCTTTTTAATAAAAACAATGGAAAAGAAATCAGTGGTGAAATTCGAAAAAAAGTTCTTATAATATATATATATATATAAGCACCTACACCAAAGCACCTACATTAATTTCGTGGAAGAAAAACATTTTATGGGCAGATGGTAAGTTAATAGTTATATTGTCTATTAAATTTACATTTTTCTAGAGTTATTTGTGTATTTTGCAACTGTTTTTAATCATAAATTTTATTATTCTTAATAAATAAAAATCTTTTGTTTATTAATATTCTATATTTATGTTATTGTATTAATGTCTATTACGTTTAGAACTCACTAACAAACATTCAACTATTGCATTTCGCCTTGAAAGATATTTTATAGGGGCCCAAAAGTTTCTGGGAAATGTGTTTTAAGAACTTTTTAGATTATTTATTTTAGCCATTTAATATTTGTGTTTATTGCATAAACGTGGTTCTGCAATTTGAAAACTTCAGTTTGAATTCTTTTGCCTATTTTATAATTTAGAAGAAGCCATTTATAAATTACAATTCACTTCATTAGTTCTTGGAGCACATCATATGATTTTTTGGTTGATGCACAGGTCAGTGACATACACAGGGAGGCGTTTACTTGCAGACTTGAGCGTCACCGTGAACGTTATGGGTACCACATATTGTGTTCATTCAAATATTACAGCTACATAAATAGCCACATTTAATAAGAAATTGCTTTTATTCTAGGAATAGAGGTTAGTATAAATTATGAGTTTTTCCGTTTATTTTAGTTTGTTTATTACGACGTGCTGTAAAAACTTTCGTTTTTAAAACATCTTTCGTGATTAAAAGTTTTACAAAACAGTTTTTTTCATAAACAATATAAAAACATATGTTATCATTTTTTAAGAAACAAATTGCTTTTCTTACTCCAAATTAATAAAAATATTGTGCATTAAGTGGTTAAGAAAATATACAAAATACAGGCAATCCTTGAATTACACGGTTAATTGGTGGTGGGTTACTCACTACTGTGTTATACAAAGCTTGAAATTAAAACAAAATTATATATTTACAAAATATATTCCAAATTAATAAACCATTGTAAGAAAAAAGGAATTTCTGAAATCAATAAATAGAATACCGCGTTATTTGAGGGCTGCCTGTATAACAATTTATTATTATTACCTTTTTGTTAGCAGAAATCTTTGGCGTTGGTAGTATAAACATTGAAGAATTGACACAATATACATAAAAATAAATCTAAGACTATCTGATCAGTTATAATTTAAAACTCACTAAAATAAAAACTACGACAAATGTTTTCATGTTTTGAAAATTTATTAAAAGATTTACATTAAAATTTTTATTCATTTTTAGTAAATATATGTGACTTTGTAAATCAATGGTGCAAAGTGCAAAAGGTCTTCACTTAAAATAATAATGTTTGTTTTTATAATATTTGACTTGACCGAAATTTTTAAGTTTACTTAGTTAAATATATAAAACATTAATTGTTTGTTTATCCTCAATACAACTATTACTTTTAGTAAACGCGGTTTAAAACAAAAGATAACAATTTTATTCATAATTTAAATTCTGATAAAATTATAGAAACTTGATAAACAAAAAATTAAAACAAACAAATTAAAAATTAGCAGCAAAATTTATATCAATGAAAAATATTTATAGTTTAATTTTATTGATATGAAGTAAATCCTTTTTTGAAATTTAGCAAATATAAAACCGGGGTACTTCCGTGTTATCTTACTCCCAAAAATTAAATTAAAAAAGAACACATAATTATTATATTTATTTTCTAAATCACAGTTACAAACTCAGCAAATGTTTGTAAAGAGTTTGTAAATGGTCATCCAGGTGGCCAGAAAACCACAATGTCGTTGAGAATAAAAATTTAATACATTTTATTATACAACAATAATGCCAGTCAATTAGATAACCTCTGAACTAAAAAGTCTAGGGATCTAGGGAACGCTCGCCCCTAATTTCATTTTAATCACATAATCACATAAATCACAGATAGCCTTAATAAATTCATGTTCAATAATGTTCAATAACGTCATCAATAATGTATTCTCTCATTTTTTATATTGTTATTTTAATTGTATTTTATAATTTAATTTTTGGGGGTAAGATAACACGGAAGTACCAAAACCGGAACTTCTCATATAACAGAATTAATTTAAGATATTATTGAAACGGGTTTTAAACGATTTTGCAATATTAACATAAATATTTCCTGGTCAATATTTTGATTTCATTAATTATTTGAATAAAATTAAGAAACTTTTCTAAGTTGATCATTTTCGTGTTCGATTTATATAATTTTTCAAATTTTAACCCATATTTTAAAAAATACCAAGACCGTCAAAATATACTTAATTATCAATAAAACAAGATAAATAAAATATACTTAATTATCAATAAAACAAAATATTAAAGAAATTAAAATAAATATTTTCAAACTTTTTAGTTAAAATTTTTTAAAAACAAAATTACTAATTAAATATTTATTAAATATTCACATGGGTCTTCTTGGCATTTACTCAATTGTTTCATGTTTGATTACAACCGCTTCAGCAGAAGTAATTTCCTCCTTTCTATTGGATTTGTTCTGTGTCTCGTAATGACAGAGTTCATATGCATTTATTCCGGGTATTGCTCGTATTCTTCGGGGGAAATATATTGTCAGGTATGCTTAATATAACTGAATATTATAAATATTATTATAAACTTTTTATTATATTATTATATACTTTTCCATTAAATGTACTCATTTTTATAATTAAGAATATTACTGAGTTTTGTTTATATTAATTATTTAAAGTAATTTGTCATTTTAGGATCAAGAAATATCCTCTAGGAATACAGGTATTTACAGACATAGGAAGGCATAAAATGTAATGAAATATAATTTGAATAATTTCAGTTAATATGATTAATAATAAAATTTGTTTTTATATAGAAAGTAAGTCAAATTTTATTAATTATATTTATTAATTATTAATTATATTAATAATTATATTATTAATAAATTTCAATTGTATAAAATATATAATTCAAATAAACAAATTTAGAAAATATTTTATATTTTACATACCTATATTAAAATCTACATAAATATTTTATAAATACTCCCATGTGTCTGGATGAAAACTTTCAATTGCTACAGATTCCCCATAAAATAATTCCTTATCTGTTTCATATTTCGCTCTCATTCCGTGATGAGTACTGGCAAACATGACGTAAGCAGAATTCGGTTTAACAATTACATCATTTATTGTTCCGAATTTGTTCAAATAATTTTCAATCATTTCCCTACTGACTTTATTCTGATTTAAAACAAATGGTCCTATGTAGATCAAATATGGATCAAGTGTATAAATTTGCTCGATTTCACTCCTATTTTCAATATTATCAATTGACAATATCGCTCTTTGCACTATTTCAAATGTGAGATTTTCATCTGAATTTGGAGATTTTATTTTTAATTTTTCTTCAAGTATTTCATTTGTGTTTTCGTATATTGTGATTTCTGTGATCTGCCTTCTATCAAGAGGACAAGTCATGGTGTTTCTCATTGATTCAAGGCCACAAATTATACAACATTTATGATTGCAACCCCCAACAGACATTACAAATTTATTATCAGAATCATAACAGATTAAACATTCAATATTTTCCATTTTATTTCGTTTGTTGATTTAATATATTTATAAATAATAAATAAAGATAAATTCTAAATAAATTCTAATTCTTTCAAATTTGATTGGTTGAAATTATTATATTACAATTACATTTAATAAAGCTATTAATAATCACAAAGTAAGTTGTTATTTATCTAAATATTGTTAAAGATGTCATTAGGAGTCTGCAATTTTCAAAATCTCAAAAAATCGAAAATAATACTTAACACTGAATTAAAAATTTAATATTTTATTATACATATTTATATTATTATAATTATGTGAAAAAAAACGATAAATCCTCGGATTTGAATCCAGAAACAATGATGCCAGTCAATTAGATAACCTATGAACTAAAATATTTTGTCAAAATATCATTTTATTATACATACTTTTTTCCTTAATTTCTTCAGAAATACTTTACCAATTTCTGGTAAATAACTTTGTGTTACGACTTCTGGAATCGTCTATTTTCAATCCCTTTCTCAACTCCTTCTCTTGTTCTTCTCTAGACAATTCCTTTTCCTTTCCTCCTCTCAATTGCCATACTAAGTGAAAGGTCGATCCCACTTGAACTCTATAGTTTGACATTGTTCTAGCGTCTTTCATTTGTCGCCACGCAAAAATTAATCTTTGATGATCAGCTAGAATTCTTTCTTTTTCCTGTATTTTCGTTTTAACATTTTCTATTGTGTCACTTGATTTCAACTTCACCAGCCTTCCTTACTAGCGTTTTAACAAATATTTGAAAAGAAAGCTGGGGCCCATAGCAGCAATCTTTTCCTTGCGAATTGTTAATCCCCGTACTACCCCATAGTTGACCAGGCATCTTATCTAAATTTGAAAATCATTATTAAAAATTTGAATATTAAGTACATAATTAAAAACAAGGGGCCTCACAAACAAAATGTACCCGATTGTCCAAACTTGATCCTTCCTCGACAAAAGATGTATGGTTTTCTGAAGGAAATCACGCTCTTCTTCCACAAAAATCTATCACTATAATCTCAAACGGTTTCACAAGTTGGGTTTTTACAACTATTTCTTTCGTTTTTGTTGTCAAAGTTTTTCGTTTTTGACATATTCCACAACTTTGTGTATATTGAGTCGCGATTGTATTTAATTCCTCCATATGTAATTAACTTTTATATAATCGATTACCTTCTTACATCCAGCGTGACACAGCATTTTGTGCATGTCTCACAAATTCTATGTTTTTCTTTTGGAATCCATATTTTATTTTCTCTTGTTAAGATTAAATCTTCGTTGATTTTAAACCTTGTACTCTCATTTTTATCAATTGCTTTTATCATATGTTTTATCTCTTCATTACTTTTTTGCCATTGAAATCATTGTTTAGTAAATGTCATTGCCAACAATGTCTTCATAAATGTTATAGGTTTGTGGTCCTTTCTTAGCTGGATCTCGCTTGCCGTAAAGATAATGCTTAAAATGCTGTGTAAAGTAATAAATTGCTAGAAGTTCCTTTCTCGTGATACAGTATCCTATTTCATGTTTACTCATCGTATGTGAACCATAGGCAATAACACGTTCATTACCTAGATCATCAATCTTTGACAAAACAGCTTTTATGGTGTCTAAACTGGCATCCGTATCCAAAATAAATTCTTTCTTATAATCAGGATATATTAGAACTGGTGTAGTTGATAATACGTTCTTCAATTCCTCAAAACTTTCTTGATATTCTTGTGACCAAACTTACTTGTCTTCATTGTTTCCGCACATCGATTCTAATATTCTAGCGATAATTTTGAATAATTCTTTATAAAATTTCTGTAATAATTTCACAGTCCTAAGAAACTCCTCAATTGTCTTAAACATTTTGATCTTTGAATCCCTTTTATTGCTTCGATTTTAGCTTCATCGACTTTAACACCTTCACAAGTTATAATGTGACCAAGAAATATTTTCTCTTTCACCAAAAAATATGCATTTATCAGGATTTATTTTCAATCCTGCTTTTTTATTTTTTCAAGTACTTCATTTATTTTTTTTTATACGATCATCTTTGTCTTTAGAGAATATTTAAATATCATCTAAATAAACTAGCAATTTTCCATAATAATTTTCCCAAAACCATATTCATTAATTTTTGGAATGTAGCTGGAGCAGCCGCAATTCCGAATGGCATTCTGTTGAAGCAAAACTGGCCAGATCTTGTTGAGTACGCTATCTTTTATTGCGAATTTACTGTCAATTCAACCTGATAATACGCGCTTCAAGGATCAATGGTGCTAAAGTACATTGATCCATTGAATGAATCTAACATCTGTTCGATATAAGGCATTGGGAATATTTGTCCTTCCGTCATTTTATTTAAACTTCTAGAATCTAAACATAATCGAATATCATTTTTCTCCTTCTTCCGGAATCATACTAACGGCGTATTCCATGGTGAGTCACACTTCCTAATTATGGCGTTTTCTTCCAAATTTTTAATCGCTTCTTCAATCTCTTATTCTAGGTGGGCTGGTTGTCTTCTTGGGTTCAAATGGATTTGTCCTTCGACAGTTTTAATATCATGCTTTAATAGATTAGTTTTGCCTATATCCCACTTATTTATCATAAATACTTTGGCATACACTTGAAACCTCTGATCCAGTTGAGGTTGTTTTCCATCGCTCTATTAGCCA
>CAUHTR010001960.1:0-44251 GCA_959609185.1 Schmidtea polychroa | reverse complement strand
AAAAAAAAAATCAATAAATATATATTATAGGAACACACAAACTTACCTGTGTGTAGAAATTTAATGCCGCGAAATTTAACATATTTATTATAGGAATCTAAAAAGTGAGAGAAAATAATTAAGCATACAAGCACAGCACACATAATGAAAAATACATACAAAATTAAGTAGAGTGTTTTTCATGCGAAATTCAGATTGATTAACATATAATTAACATATCAATATTTTTAAATTATTTAAAAAATTATGTACAAAATTATGTACAAAAAAACTTTTGAATCAGATTCCGACTGCTCTACGTTGAGCTTTAGGGAAAAAGAAGTAAATACATCGTAAGATT
Organism: Schmidtea polychroa; assembly: GCA_959609185.1. Taxonomy (NCBI): domain Eukaryota; kingdom Metazoa; phylum Platyhelminthes; order Tricladida; family Dugesiidae; genus Schmidtea; species Schmidtea polychroa. Next base: position 43,911 of record CAUHTR010001960.1, on the reverse strand, counting down.
TAATTATAAAATAATTTAGAATATAAAATTTCTTTAGATTTACAGATATTGAAGAAGATCCTTCGACATCTTTGAATTTGCAGGAAAAACATCGCAAATCGTAAATTTTAATAAATTATTTTAACAAATTATATTTTCATAGAATTACAGAAATAGACAAAATTCGAAAGAAGATTACAAAAACTTAAAAAATATTTTATCCATTCTTTACTAAATGTCTTTAAAAAATAAATGTTTAGTGATTACTTTACTTATTTATAATTATAAAAATATCTAACTTACATTTTTACGAAATAAATCCAAATAAATCCAAATAAAATACCATAAAATTCCTAAAAAACACCTGAAATTTAATTATCAATGTTATATATTATCAATATTATAAATGCTGACTAACAGTAATATTTAAGAACTTGAATAATGATCTCATAATTATATAAAATCAAAATTCAAGTCCTAAAAATTACTTCAATGCAAAAACTTACCTTTAAACGATTTTTGGAAAATTGAATAAATGAAATTAAGTTAACATTGTCATATAATTGGTGACTCACCTCAGGTGGTGTGCACACCAACTTATATTATAGACAATGTTAACTTTCGCGGTTAGGTGTATTTCGTATGTAAATACGACCAATAATCCTTCTTAAAATTAATTTATTATCAATAATTATTTTATTTATTATTTTTTTATTTTTCTAGTGGCAGATTTCCAACATGCGTTATTTTTCTCTTAACTGTGTTGGTGATTGCAACTTCTTGCGTTCCTTTATTTTATTATACGTGTTTTATTTATCCTCAAAGTGTTATGTACTTTATTTTGTATTATTTGGTGAATGATCATGGATTTTAATTCAACTTGGTGCGGTTTTATGTCATTTATGTTATGTATTTCCGATTCATTAATACGAACTCTCAATTCTCGGTTCTAGTCCAATAACAGCTTGTCAGAGATATCTGAATTGGCGGGAGAAGCCGCCCAAACAAAAATGTAAAAAGGAAAACATAACTCGACATCTCTCAGAGATAAAATGGGAACAGTCGGGAAATGCGGTAGAAAGAAAAGTGGAAAACATTTGATTATCTCTAGTGCCACAAATAAAACAAGCTATATAAAGAGAAACTGGTGGACACAAAATTGAGAAAAAACCGAGAGGACAAATTAGACAAATCAGATGACGTATAAGGGTTTTGAGTTAGATGATGATAAGTATTTATTTGATTATGGCTGTATACCACGACAGCTCGATGAAAATGGATTTTTGACGAATCAGGAACTGTCGCAGATGTTTATTAAAGAAATAGTTGCGGTGAAAAAATTGAAATTAAAGGAAGTAGAAGAAAGTTTTCAAATGGAATTATCAGATTGGAAAAATCAGAGAATGGATGAAAATGATGAGGACCATGAGGATCAAGAAATGAGAAAAGATGAAATAGAAAATGAAACTGAAGAGATTATTGTTGAAAATTAGATGAAAACTGAAATAATAAATGAGGCATATATGACAGAGATGACGATTAATAATGATAGAAAAGAAAAACAATGTAGAAATTTGTATGAAATGAGATTTCTTCAACAATCGTTATCGTAAGGTATGTTACCCAAGGGGTAATCACCTTTCTGGTATGATACGCTATAATGTTCCTTAAATTTACTTGAATTATTTGCTCTTTAATTCTCTTTGTATTCGTAAGCCCTCGTTAATTTTGTTTCTTGGACCAACTGCCAACTCGTTTCTTTTCAGCTTTTCCGTTTATACTTTCCTCAAAGGTATTATCAATATTACATAAATTTCTCCGTAGATTACCGACATCCCCCAATAACTCTGGGTATTTACCCAACCGTTATTTTAATCCTCGTGGGGTTACCGCTATTGCTTTCCCGTTATAACAATCCTCTGGGATGGATTATTTGTTATCTTACTAATTTCCTACTTCTCGGTTGAATTCGCTTCACTTTCTAATTAGTCGGGCCTTAGTGTGCTCCAGGTTTTCCTTATCGTTAAGGTTTCCCGTTGTCTCCGGTTTCTCATTAGTGATTTATTAATTTTTAATAAGTTTGTTAGTTTATTATAACTTTTCCTAGGGACCCCTCACTAAATCTTTATTATTGCTTTTAGATTTTTCTCATGATTTCATTTTCAACCATACTCCTTTCACGCGATTGATATCAATTTCTACATTTTATTAGTTTTTTTAATTAATTTTTGCACTTTTGCACATTTGTTACTTTGGTGTTTTTATTGACTTTAATTCTACTCCAGTTTTATTTTGTACATTTTTTACATTACTCACATATAAGTCACATAATTTTTATAATTTTCACATCAAAATAACTCAAATTTTAAGTAGTAAAAGTGGGTAATAGATACACATACTTGTGAAAATATAGTCCTGCTGACACAATAAATAAAATAAGGTCATATAGTTTTCATAAATAAATAAGTAGGTCACTTTACTTGTAAAAAACATAGTTCCAGCTAAAACAATATATTGTTCTAAAATATTGTTGTTGTTCTAAAATTTATTATTTCCATATAAGTAAATAGGAATATTGAAAATTCAAAATCAAGAAATCATCGAATTAAAATTTGAAAAACGGGTCAGAAGAAATGAGATAATGGGAAAAGATCATGGCAAGAACGGATTCATCAGAAAGAGTCGAAACGCAAGAAAATGTGCAAAAACAGAAAATCGTTAATTAATTAATTAATTAATTAAGGAAAACCCGAGCTAAGTAAACAAAATGAAAAAAAAAACAAAGTAGATTCTGGAAAACCATTATGTGAAAACAGATGAAGGAGAAAAGAAATCCACAGTTGAACAAAAGGAAAAATTAAAGTCAAAAGATAGAATTAGCGAACGTGCAGATTCAAGGCGATTACAGAGAAACTTATTCAATAGTCAGAATAGGCATTTTAATTGTTTATCTGATTGTTTTTACAAAATACGTGAAGTCAGAAACACCGATGTTAATATTCATTTAATTAAAAACTAAACAAAGTTTCATTTCTGTTTTGTAATAATTTAATTTTATATAATTTTAATAAATAAATAAATAGGTCATATATTGCTTTTAGCTCAATATTTTTACAAGAAAAGACTGAAAAATATTTAATTGTAATAAACAAATTTAAAAATTATTTATTATTTTAAAATGTAATGAAATATAATTTGAATAATTTCAGTTAATATGATTAATAATAAAATTTGTTTTTATATAGAAAGTAAGTCAAATTTTATTAATTATATTTATTAATTATTAATTATTAATTATATTAATAATTATATTATTAATAAATTTCAATTGTATAAAATATATAATTCAAATAAACAAATTTAGAAAATATTTTATATTTTACATACCTATATTAAAATCTACATAAATATTTTATAAATACTCCCATGTGTCTGGATGAAAACTTTCAATTGCTACAGATTCCCCATAAAATAATTCCTTATCTGTTTCATATTTCGCTCTCATTCCGTGATGGTTACTGGCAAACATGACGTAAGCAGAATTCGGTTTAACAATTACATCATTTATTGTTCCGAATTTGTTCAAATAATTTTCAATCATTTCCCTACTGACTTTATTCTGATTTAAAACAAATGGTCCTATGTAGATCAAATATGGATCAAGTGTATAAATTTGCTCGATTTCACTCCTATTTTCAATATTATCAATTGACAATATCGCTCTTTGCACTATTTCAAATGTGAGATTTTCATCTGAATTTGGAGATTTTATTTTTAATTTTTCTTCAAGTATTTCATTTGTGTTTTCGTATATTGTGATTTCTGTGATCTGCCTTCTATCAAGAGGACAAGTCATGGTGTTTCTCATTGATTCAAGGCCACAAATTATACAACATTTATGATTGCAACCCCCAACAGACATTACATATTTATTATCAGAATCATAACAGATTAAACATTCAATATTTTCCATTTTATTTCGTTTGTTGACTTAATATATTTATAAATATTAAATAAAGATAAATTCTAAATAAATTCTAATTCTTTCAAATTTGATTGGTTGAAATTATTATATTACAATTACATTTAATAAAGCTATTAATAATCACAAAGTAAGTTGTTATTTATCTAAATATTGTTAAAGATGTCATTAGGAGTCTGCAATTTTCAAAATCTCAAAAAATCGAAAATAATACTTAACACTGAATTAAAAATTTAATATTTTATTATACATATTTATATTATTATAATTATGTGAAAAAAACGATAAATCCTCGGATTTAAATCCAGAAACAATGATGCCAGTCAATTAGATAACCTATGAACTAAAATATTTTGTCAAAATATCATTTTATTATACATACTTTTTGCCTTAATTTCTTCAGAAATACTTTACCAATTTCTGGTAAATAACTTTGTTTTACGACTTCTGGAATCGTCTATTTTCAATCCCTTTCTCAACTCCTTCTCTTGTTCTTCTCTAGACAATTCCTTTTCCTTTCCTCCTTTCAATTGCCATACTAAGTGAAAGGTCGATCCCACTTGAACTCTATAGTTTGACATTGTTCTAGCGTCTTTCATTTGTCGCCACGCAAAAATTAATCTTTGATGATCAGCTAGAATTCTTTCTTTTTCCTGTATTTTCGTTTTAACATTTTCTATTGTTTCACTTTATTCAACTTCAACAGTCTTCCTTACTAGAGTTTTAACAAATATTTGAAAAGAAAGCTGGGGCCCATAGCAGCAATCTTTTCCTTGCGAATTGTTAATCCCCGTACTACCCCATAGTTGACCAGGCATCTTACCTAATTTTGAAAATCATTATTAAAAATTTGAATATTAAGTACATAATTAAAAACAAGGGGCCTCACAAACAAAATGTACCCGATTGTCCAAACTTGATCCTTCCTCGACAAAAGATGTATGGTTTTCTGAAGGAAATCACGCTCTTCTTCCACAAAAATCTATCACTATAATCTCAAACGGTTTCACAAGTTGGGTTTTTACAACTATTTCTTTCGTTTTTGTTGTCAAAGTTTTTCGTTTTTGACATATTCCACAACTTTGTGTATATTGAGTCGCGATTGTATTTAATTCCTCCATATCGTAATTAACTTTTATATAATCGATTACCTTCTTACATCCAGCGTGACACAGCATTTTGTGCATGTCTCACAAATTCTATGTTTTTCTTTTGGAATCCATATTTTATTTTCTCTTGTTAAGATTAAATCTTCGTTGATTTTAAACCTTGTACTCTCATTTTTATCAATTGCTTTTATCATATGTTTTATCTCTTCATTACTTTTTTGCCATTGAAATCATTGTTTAGTAAATGTCATTGCCAACAATGTCTTCATAAATGTTATAGGTTTGTGGTCCTTTCTTAGCTGGATCTCGCTTGCCGTAAAGATAATGCTTAAAATGCTGTGTAAAGTAATAAATTGCTAGAAGTTCCTTTCTCGTGATACAGTATCCTATTTCATGTTTACTCATCGTATGTGAACCATAGGCAATAACACGTTCATTACCTAGATCATCAATCTTTGACAAAACAGCTTTTATGGTGTTGAAACTGGCATCCGAATCCAAAATAAATTCTTTCTTATAATCAGGATATATTAGAACTGGTGTAGTTGATAATACGTTCTTCAATTCCTCAAAACTTTCTTGATATTCTTGTGACCAAACTTACTTGTCTTCATTGTTTCCGCACATCGATTCTAATATTACCCTAATGGACACAGGCCTCCCACTGTTTTCATGTTTTATAGCCATTTTGCCCCTAAAAACGCACAAAAAAACACAAAAAGCCCTTAAAAACGCACATTTTTTATTTTCCTCATTTTGCAATATTTAAAAACATATGCGTTTAAGCCCGCAAAACTGTAAAAAAACATCGATAAAGATATGAAAAACGTATATCGGCCTGCGTCCATTAGGGTAATATCCCCACTACTTGGAGGAACGCAGGTCTCGAGGCTTGCGAATGCAACATGTGCTGGACTCGAAGCTTGCTGGTCTCGAAGCTTGGTGTTATAAAAAAAATAAAAAAATAAAAAAATGAAAAAATAAAAAATAAAAAAATAAAAAATAAAAAAATAAAAAATAAAAAAATAAAAAAATAAAAATTTAAAAAAAATAGAAAACATAGGATCCAGTAAAAAAATTTATTCTAAAAATGAACTGTAATATTTGCAATAAAGTTTTTAAAAATAAAACAGGGTTAATGTCCCACTACAAGTCGAAGGCTCACTTACTAAAAGAAAATAATCTTAATGACACAAATTCTAAACTCTGTCCTAAATGTAAAGGAAGATATCTGCATTCAGGATATAATAAACATTTTGAAAATTGTATCGGAAAACTTAGAGAAGTATTTACATGCCCTCATTGTAACTTTTCAACAAAAATGAATTTCTATTATCAAAGACATTTAATAGGACACTTAAAAGAGAATCCAACACGAAGTCTACCTAATGAAAGAAACTCCGACGAAGAAGAATGCTTTTCAGAAGGAGAACCTGATCATGTTGAAAGAGAAAAATATAACTGGGATAATTTTAATCACATAGATGAATTTAAATTAAAAATTAATGCACCTGCAACCCCTGGAGAATACATAAAGAGAAATAAAAAAAATATAAAAGATTCTTTCTGTGAAGCTTTAAAAAATTATAAAGCATCAAGGTATAATGTTATAAAATATAAAATCACAATCAAAGCAAAATACTGGAGAGGACCAGTAAGCCAAGAAGAAGCAGAACCCTTAGATGTTGAAATCCCAATGCCTTTTAAATATTTATTTTCAACTAGAGGATTTAATAAAACCATCAAAGAAATAATTCAAGCAGTAGAAGCAAAACAAGAAGAGATTGAAAATGAATTAGGAGATTCAAACTTAGTATTCCATAGCTTCCAATCTTTAGTAATTGATTATTGGAGAGGATTACCACCTAATCCTAAATCCTATATTCCTACACCATTTAAATCTAGAAATATTATAAACGTACAGAATAAGGATAACAAATGTTTCATGTGGTCAATACTTGCACATTTACATCCTCAAGTTGATAACCCTCAAAGAGTTTCAAAATACAAAGAATATGAAAATGAATTAATATTCCCTCGTGAGTTCATGCATCCAATGAAACTAGAAGACATTGCAGAATTTGAAAGACTAAATAATCTTAAACTTAATATTTATGAACACGTTAAAGGATGGGGACATGGATACAGAGATATTATTCCAATTTATATTTCTGACTATGAAATACAGGGTAATGAAGTACAAGGAAGCGATAGGGAGATATATCTTTTAATCTTGGAAGATGAAAATAATCAACATTATGTTTTAATAAAAAACTTTCAAGCCTTTACATCACCAGAGAATCGAACTTGTGGAGGTGGAACATGTAAAAGATGTCTTCATTATTCAACAACTAAAAACTCCATGATTAAGCATGCAAGATTTTGTGAAAAGGATTCACCAGCTTTAATTAGAATGCCTACAGATCCCAAGATGCATTTTAAAAACTTTTCAAATTTATTACAAACATTAGGAGTTGTCTACGGAGACTTTGAATCTATAAATTATAAACAAGATCTAGTCAATCAATATTTAAAAATAATAGAAAAAAATAAACTCATGGATGCATGGAAAGCCTCTAAACAAAAGGAGAAGCCAACAAGGTTAAAGGCCTTTCTAAGAAAAAATAATAAACCTAATAGTGTTAAAAAAACTAAACAATTACCATCTGCCTATAAATTATTATTTAAAAGTAATTATCCCGAAGTCATGGAATCTAGAGAATATGCATTTCAAGGAACCTCAGAAGATGTCTTGGATCATTTTACTACAAGTATAAATCTCCTAGAACATGACATATTTGAAGCATTAAAAACAAAGTATCCTAAAAATATTTCATATCAACAATTGGAAGAATATAAAAATACTTCCAACTGCTGGATGTGCAAACAAGAGTTTGTGGACCCCAGTGATGAGGAATCAGATTATGGGGAATACGATGATGAAGAATCCAATCCTGAAAATAATTATAAAGAATCTGATAAAGTCCTCGATCATGACCATTTAAAAAGTGATAATAATTATCGAGGAGCAGCCCATAGAGGTTGCAATCTTAAATGTCATACACCCAAATTTGTGCCAGTTATATTTCATAATCTTTTTGGTTATGACATACATCTATTTATAAAACAATTAGCAGAAAATGCCCAAAACTCTTTCAAGGTTATAGGACTTACAAAAGAAAAATATAAATCACTTGAATATGGGAAATTAAAATTTATAGATTCCTTAAACTTTCTCCAAATGTCTTTAGATGGCATAGCAAAAACATTAAAACCAGAAGATTTTAAAATCACTCGAGAGTTCTTGGTAAAAAATAATATTCCAGAAGAAGAATACTCGACATGCTTGGCGAAAGGAATATATCCCTATGACTACATTGATTCATTTGAAAAATTAAAGGAAACATGTCTGCCAGAGAAAGAAGCCTTTTATTCAATACTTTCAAAATCTGGGATTACAGATCAAGAATATTCCCGAGCACAGAAAATGTTTAACCTGTTTGACTGTAAAACTTTAGGAGACTATACAAATATGTACCTATCCTTAGATGTTTACATCCTAGCAGATTGCTTTGAAGAATTTACAAACTCTTTTGTTCTTAAACCTTATAATTATATAACAGCTCCTTCTTTAGCTTGGGATACTATGTTATATACCATTTGGACTTCAGATCTTCCAGAGTCTGATAAAATTATAGATCTTTTAACCGACCAAGACATGTTTAATTTAATTAAAACAAACATTAGAGGAGGAGTATCCTCAGTAATGGGGAATAGAGAAATAAAAGCTAGAAATGCAATAACTAATAGTAGAATGCTTTCAAAGACCTCTGAGCCTTATATAAAACTTAATGATGAGGAACTAAAAGAAGTATTAGAAGGAATGAAGAATCCTATGTTTATACTTTATATAGATGCAACAGCTTTATATTCTGGTATAATGACTCAGTTTTTACCAATGAGTGACTTTCGTGAGATATACTCAGATATTGGATACCAGAATAGTTCCTTCCTAAAAGACCTTATTAATGAAATACTTGCAACTCCTAAAGATTCAGCAATAGGATACTTTATAGAATGTGACCTTGACTATCCTGAGGATATAAAATCAGGAACAAGACACTTCCCTTTAGCCCCTATAAGAAGAAAGATTAATGTCAATGAACTTCATGAATGGCAAATCTCACAAGATAAACCTCCAACAACGAAACTTCTTTGTGATCAAACAGATCGAGAATATTATCTCTGTCACTATAGACTCCTGCAGTTTTATATTTTACAAGGAATGAAATTAAAAAAAGTTCATAGTGTCATAAGATTTAAACAAGCAGCATTCATGAAGCCCTTTATAGAGGAGAACATTCGTTGTAGAAACATTGCAAAAAGAGAAGGTAACCTTTTAAAAGACAATGGTTATAAACTTTTAAACAACTCAGTCTTTGGGAAAACAATGGAGAATGTGGACAAGTATACTCATATTGAACTCTTGACAAATAGTGAAAAAGATATAGCCCGTTATAATCGCATGCTAGGAAAGCCTACATTTAAAAATGCACAGGTATTTTCTGAAAATCTTAGTGCAATAGAACTACAGAATTTTGAGAAAACATATAATAAACCAATATTTATAGGCTTTGCAATCTTGGAACTTTCAAAATTACAAATGTATGAGACATATTATAACATCTTAGAACCCATATATGGAGCAAACATAGCAATGCATGCAATGGATACGGATTCAATGTTTTTAACCATAAGAACTGAGGACCTTGAAAGAGACATAGCTGAAAATCCTATACTTTCAAATTTAATAAATTCATCTGGAGAGTTATTTTCATTTAAAGATGAAAAACCAAATACTCCTATAGAAAATGGAATATTTATTCGTGCTAAACAATATTCATTCGAAACATTTACAAAACCTAAATTTGAAGATCATACATTTATATTTAAAAATTCAACAGGAGAGTTTCCAATCACATTTAAATATCCTGTATTCCCGGGAGGGCAAGCCGAGAAGCCCGTAAAGGATAACAGATGTAAAGGAATACAGAGATGCGTAGCCAGGAAACTTTCTCATCAAGATTATAAAGATTGTATAAAAGAAGGTCATAAAGATAAAATTGATGAAGTACATCAACTTAAAAGTAAAAAGCATGATATTTACTTGATAGAATCCCAAAAAGTATCATTATCAAATTATGATGACAAAAGATTTATCTTGTCTGACATGAAAACAACTCTCCCAATTGGAAATGATTTAATCCCTATAATAAAAAGTCTTGATAAAATAAATAAAGTCTATGATTTAAATCTTACTGATCTTGATATTTATAGAGTTGAGATCATTTATCCCCCAAGGATTGGCAGACCTTTATATTCTCAAGTTTTTAATCCTATATGTTTAGAACTTAAATATTTTAATACTGATCCTGAATATATAAAAGGTCTAAGTGATAAAGAATTTAAAGATCATAAAGAGGTTCTAAAAACTAATTTCGAAAAGTTAACATCAGATTCTATCAAATGATTTTTTTCTTTTAAAAATGTCAACAATTAATTTAAGAGTGACAACATCAACCTTTTGAAGGGCAATAAATTTTTTTATGTATGATTCTTTAGCCACTTCTCTCGTTTAATTTTTTTAGAATATTCATTAGTTATAACATTAGCACTTTTTAATCTATTAATATTATTTTTAATATCTTGTATTATTTGATTTGATTTCATTATTTCATCATCAGTTAAGATTCCATCTTCCAAAGCTTTTAATTGAAATAAAAATAATTTAGAGATTCCTAATTCTATTGATAAACAAACTTCACGATATAAACTTTTCTTTTTAGAAGTATAAGATAATGAAACTATTTCAGTCAAGAAACCATCAGCTACAGAAATACTTCCAAGTATTACAGGTGCTATTGTTAAAACTGGTAAAGTTATAGGTAAAATAACTGTTAATATTGCAGATGTAAATCCTAAAGAATAACCTATAATTTTTAAAACTGTATTCCCTTTATTCCATCTATTTTTAACCTTTTTATAATGCTTTAATAAATCTTGTAAATGTAAGGTTTCTGATTTAAATTCTTTTACTCTCATAATTTCAAGTTCTGTGGGAGCCGAGGCCTTGGAAGAATAATATCCTGATGATAATTCTGGATATATTTTTTCTTCTCTTACTTCCATTTTAATAATTAAAAAAATAAGACTTTATTCTTCTGAGCACCATCTGGTACCAATACTCGGATATCAAAAGAAACTCTTGTTGAGAGGATATCTTTATACAATTCTCTCAATGCTTTACGAACTTCATCAACATCAACCTTTTTTTCATAAAATATTAAATCTATATATTGTACAAGTGTGCTTTTAAAAATAATATTCTTACTTTTAACTTTATGTAGTCCATGTGAATGAGTATTAACATACCAATCTCCGTGTGGTAAATCATAACTAGTCATTATAACATCACCCTTTTCAAGCTTACTATTATAATCACATTTCACAAACCATTTCATTCTTTCATTATCATCATCAAACAAAAAGAAATAAGGATCAATAATCTTTACAACCATAAAAACACCCCATTCTTTACTGTTTGTTGTTATTGAACTTGGTTCTATAAAATGTTTATATGTATGGGGTAATAATGTTTTATTCTGTTCTAATTCAGCAGCTCTTTTTCTAATACTATGTGTGGTGTTAATGTGTGTTCCATGAGACTCTACATTTGAAATTCTTTTATTAAATGATGTAATCATCTCATTTATTATATTATATATTGTATTAAATTTAGTATTCATAATTTGTTTATCTTTAGAGTTTAATATTGTAGTATTTAACTTTACAACTTGTTCAGTTAACAGACTTTGTAACTTGTCAAATTTATCATTAAATCGTTGTTCGATATTATTAAGCTTTGATTCCATTGAATCCATTTTTGTTGTTAATGAACTTTCAATTCTTGTTGTTGTTAAATCAGTATAATTTTTAACACCATCAACATATTTTTTATTAACTGCATCAGCTTCATCAGTTGGAAAAGATAATTCTTTTATCTTGTGTCCATTTAAAATTAAATCACCCTTCATTGAATCACCTCTTTCATTAATATATTTATTTTCTGTTAAAGTTAATATTTCTTCTGTATTAAACCCTGTTTTTATTGTTCCACCACCTCTATTACATGGAATATAAGAACTCATTTATTAATAATTTAAAATGACATGTGGAACTTCGTATTCAAACCTGTTTCAAATGTAAATACATTGAAATTTCTTCTCCATTAAAATCAATCAATTCTCCTTCTTGATTAAGAATTTTAAAATTAATATCCATTATATATTTTCTACATAAAGGTAAATAATTTGGAGGATTCATTCTTTCAACTATTTTATATCCCATAGGAACTGTGTTTGAGGGAAAGGAATATAAAACATTTGTTTGTTTACCATTATTATAAGAACCTGTTATACAATCACAATGAATATTTATTGTGTTTGTATTTATTATTTTTATAATATTTTCTGATGTTATATTCTCAACTTTAGGTATGTTATAATGACTCTGTGTAAATCCTAAAATTGTTCTAAAGAAACTATTATTTTGAAACCTAATTCCTATATTCTTTAAAGTCATTATACATTTTGAAGTTGGTAAATCTATTTTAATTTCAATAGCTCCATTTGTTTTTTTAGAAAGTATATTATTTAAATCTTTTATCTCATAAGCCCCGGGTTCTATTATTATTATAATGTTATCCTCGAATTTTGGGGGGCTTACATAACTAAATGTGTTATTATCTTTAGTTATATTAAAAATAGTATTATAAGCACAAAACCATAATAGACCTAATTCATAATTTAAATTTTGATCTAATTTTATTGAATCTTGAAAGTTTATAGTAAAGTCTGATTCTTTTGAATTTATAGATAAAGTTCTTGAATATTTATCTGACATTATGTTTACCATTTTTTTTAAATTATCTTCCGGAAGGTTGCGAAGCTCCATTTTCATAGAAGAGATTTTAAATCATTATAAATTTCTTGGATTAAGGAAGTGAAACCTTCTCCTTTAGATTTATTCAATCTATACAAAACATATAAGCTTAAAATACCACATATTTTAGTATTATTAGGTTGAACTTGTAAAGAATTAAAAGTGTAGTCCGAGAGATAGTCTTCAACTTCTTTAGTGGGTTTAATCCCAAAAGAATCAAAGTATATAGATTTATTATATATACAAACCCAATGAGATCCTTTTTCATTTGAATTTTGATAATTTATAATGATATTCTTTGGAGTGTCTTCTTTCAGACTCGACAATTCATCATTCATTAATATTTTTATTTTTAAATTTAAATAATCTGCATAATCTTTTAAATCAAAATTTGTTTTTGTATTTATTCCAAATGTTTTTAAAAAATCTAATATTGAAGGAGTCATTTTATATTTTATAACTTCGTATTTATAACTTCGTATACTTATTAAATTTATCTTTTGAAATTATTCCTTGTTTTAATAATTCTTTAGAAATCTTTAAAATATCAGAATCTAAATTATTATGTCCTGCTTTTTTAGCTGCTAATAGTTTTCTTAATTCAATAAAAAGATTGATTGGGTTTATCTCCTTACCCTTTCCCTGGCCCTGACCCTGGCCCTCTCCTTCTGTGACAATATAACCCCTTTCATTTTTATTTAAATATTTCTTTAAATCTTGAATATGTTTTGCTTTAGCACTACCATGTACTAATTCTATTAAATTTAAATATTTTTTAATTTCTAGAAGATCAACATTCTCTGAGGGATATCCACAAACTAATCCATAAAAATCATCTGTAAATTCAAAATCTAGGTGTTTAGTATTATAAACATTTTGTGAATGAATACGTGATTTATTTTCTGAATTTAAATATAACAGAAAGTCATGTTTATTAATTGTTATTATTTGATATCCTTCAACATTAATATTAAATGTAGGTTTAATTGTTTTACTTAAACTCACATTAATTTTAGGATCAAGTATAAGAGGTTTTATATTTAAATCTTCCAACCATGGTAATTCTTTTAAATCTTGTTTATCTTCCAACTCTTTAAATTTTAAAACTTCTAACTCTTTTATAGCTTTAATTGTTGGCCCCTGTTGTTGTTGGATTACCTCATTTAATATTATAGATTCAGTTTGTTGAGTTGTATCTTTTTTATTATATTTATCTTGTTCTGATTGTAATTTTTTTAAAAGTGCTAATCTTTCTTCATATACCATTTTAATGGTATTAAAAATGGTATCATTTTGGTAAAGGATCCGTTGGAAAGGGTTTCAAGTATAAACCTTTACCATTTTTAATTTTACAAAGACATCCATTCTTTAAAGATTTACATATTTTTTTAAAATCATCTTTATCTTTTGAAGATAAAGATTCAGATGATGAAATTTGATTTTTTAAAAAATCATTTAAACCACGGCCTTTATAAGGATCAAGATAGAGACCTTTCCCTCCCTTCATTTTCTCGATTTCAGTTTGTAGTTTTTCTTTTTCTAGGTCTGTCTTTTGAGATTCTTTAGCTTTTTGAACTGTAGTTGCAATTCCTCCAGCTATTCCAGCAGCACCTGATAGTCCGGCAATGATTGCAGGTATTAAAGCTGCTAAAGGTAGAATACCTCCGGATTTGGAGGAACTCCCTATATGTTCTTTAACTTGTTCTTTTACATGTTTTCCAATAAAATATTTTTTACCAGAGATTACTACTGATTTATTTTTATTTGAATTTATTAATTCTTGCAAAGATTCCTCTGTAGGGTTTTGTGTTGTCATTTTATAATAAATAAAAATGGATACTTGGAAACCAATTTTAAATAGACATAAATCTAAATTTAATAATAAAGTATTTCCTGATAATTTTAGATGCTTAATTATTGGATCTTCTGGATGTGGAAAGAATGTTCTTCTTATGAGAATGTTATTAGAAGATGGTTTTTTGGATTATAATAATTTAATCTTTTATTCTACAACCATTAACCAACCGGAATTACAACTTTTGAAATGTGGATTTGAAAATAAATTAACTAAAAAAGCTATAATTGATATTTTTAAAAATCAACATACATATCCCGAAGAGGTTTTTCATCCTTGTGATATGGTTGATTGGTACAAGGAAAAGATTTTAGAATCAGATATTAGTAATAAAAATGATTATATAGGGGATGGAATCCAGATCTTATTCTCTAATAAACCTGAAGATGTTTTACATTGTGATTTACTTCCTAAAGATAAAAAGAATCTAGTTATATTTGATGATGTTGTTAACATGAAAAATCAAGAGATTCAAAAGAGTTACTTTACACGAGGAAGACATAATAATTGTAATGTTATTTATATATCTCAAACATATTATGCTTTAGATAAAAACTCTATAAGAAATAATTCCAATTGTTTTATATTTTTTAAATTAGACAAGCGTGATAAGAATATGATTTATAATGATTTATTTTCAAATGTTGAACCTGATAAGAATATGTTTGATATGTTTGTTGATAATCATTGGAGAGAAAAATATAATTATATTTATTTGGATAGAGAAGAAGCTGAAATATGGAAAAGTTTGTTTTAGGGCTTGTCGACTTAAAAATCTGTTTTCTGTAGTTCATTATTATAAAATCTACCTAATATTTTTTCATTATTTAAATCAATGATGCTATATGTTATTGGAGTTGTATAATGTATTTTATTTATAATAAAAATTTCATTTGTCCATTTTGCTGTGAATCCTTTTTCAAATTTATTTTTATATTTAAATATTCTTACGCGGTCACCAATTTTAAATTTTGGTTTTATAGGGGTTGTATCAACAATAACATCATTTTCAATATTTACCACTTTAACTGTTTCAGGATTCAAGGAAGCATTTAAAGGTGTTGATTTTATAGAACTATGTACATCATTATTATATTCATTTACAATCTTTTGTAACAATTCATTGTTCCATTTTTGTTTTCCAATAGCAGTAAAATATTTCCACATTTTATTTTTTAATGTTCTATTTAATCTTTCAACCACAACTGCTTTTCCTTCGTTTTCTGTTGAATATAATTTAATATCATTTTCATTTAAAAACTTTGTTAAAACTTTGTTATAAAATTCTGTTCCTTTATCACACCATAAATATTTTGGAATTCTTTGATATTCTTCAAATATATTTTCAAATGCTTCTGTAATAGAATATCCTGTTTTATTTTCTAAACACCTTGCAAAAGCAAATCTTGTATATAAATCTATTACTGTTAAAATTATTTTATATTTTTCAGGGTCTGATGATTTGGTTGGCATAAAGACTAAATCTGCAGACCATGTTTGATCTTTTTCATGTACTTGAACTTTTAAATATTTTTTATTTTTTCTAAATTCATGGTGTAATTCGTTGGCATATTTTATTTCTGATTCTGTTGGGGTTTGTAAACTAGTCTTGGCTGTACTCTCGAGGGATCTTTCAATCTCTGCTTGTTCGATAATCTTTTTATTAGCAACATCTTTTGCTTTCCTAGGAAGTCTTGCACCCATGGTGATCGGACTGTGTCCTAAGCCTATGAAAATTTTACCTTTCATTGCTAATTTAACTAGAGCTTTTTGAATCTTTTCTTGGGTTGATGGATTTTGTATATTATTTAAATCATGTATTAAATTCACATCTGCAACATGTCTATCTCTAAGATCTTCTGAATTGTAAGCAATATCATGTTTTAAAGCTGCTTGATCAATTCTATTTATTGGTTCTTCTCCTTGTTTGGGATTATTATTTTCATCTAATCTAATATCTAATCTTGTTCCTGGCCCAGTATAATTGTGTTTAAATAAATGTCTTTCACCTGGATATTTTTCTGTAGTAAAAGGTTTTAATATTGTAGATGTTGTTTTTGAAGATTGTAGGTCGCCTCCTGTAATATCAACTCTCGTATGTTTTTTAGTTTTAAGATGACTTGCTTTGTGATGTCTTGTAACTTGACAATTACAACTTTCACATGTCCAATATTTACTCATTTTAAAAGTTTTTTTATGGGGGAATCTACTTATGAAGAATCTCCCCTAACATTTTCAATAATTGAAATCTTTCCACCATATAATTTCATTTCTATTTTCTTTTCTTCTAATATTAATGTATATACTTTAGCTTTAAAATTAGAATCCTTTGTTATATGAAGTGTAACATCAACATTATTTATAGCTAGGCGATCATCTTGGTCTGATACATTTATACAAAATATAGAATATAAATTTTTGAAATCTTCTAAACTTAATTGCGGTTCAACTTTGAAATCATAACATGTTTCAATATAATTTAGATATGGGAATATGTTTTCATTATTTTCAATATTAAATTCCATTCTATTTATTGGATAATAAGAACTATTTAATTGAATTTGGATTGTTTTTAAATTATCATTTCCAATCTTTTGAATAAATAGATTGTTATTTTTTTGGAAAGATGAATCTGTTTCTTTGAATCCAATCAAGATATATCTTGGTCGGTATGCTAAATTTGCCACCTTTATAGAATATGTTGAACCCTCTGTCATACTAAATTCACTACAGATTCTATTTAAATAATTTACATTTATAGACTTGTTGGAATTTAATCTTTCAAGGAGTTTGATTTCAGAATGTGGGTTTAATGTCCATTCAGGTATATGCAATTCAAGTGTTGATAATTTTAATTTAGCTTTTGTATCTGCAGCTCCATAGAACAATCTTTTATCACCTTCTAGTCTATTACAGATGAGTTCTATAAAAACATTATGGAGCACCCGGTTATAGTTTTGAAGGAATCCGAACAAGTGTTTTAATTCAAAATAACCTTCAAATTTTTTCAACTTATAAAGTTCAACTCTTTTATAGTAAGCATAATTTATATCTAAACCATCTTTATCTAAATCTCCTTTATTAACATCAGGAATCCAACCTGTTAATTCACCATATTCGTTTTTATAATCACAACCAGTTAAAATAAAATTTAACATTGTAGAATATACTCCTGGATGCAAAACAGTTTCAATTTCTGATGATCCTAGTTTTAATCTCATGTTGGAGAATAAATTTGGAAAGAAATTGTTTTCTAGGGTTATATCTTTGTTTGCTTCAATTTCTAATTCAATTTTATAATATAATTTGGCATTACAAATATCTATTGGGTTTGATGTTTGAAGAGATTGAAAAACTATATCACCCCTACGATTTAAGTTTGCAATAGATCCTGAAGTTGGAGAGATTTTTAAAATATCGATTTTTTTTATTTCATGAGTAAATTCTTTATTATAATCAAGATTTAATTTATTTTTTTCTTGAATTTTAAGATTTATATTATTCATTTTTATAATAAAAATTTAAAAAATGATAAAAATCCGAATTCCGATAGCGCAGTGGGAATAGACTGGCACAGTGGTTCAAATGCTAGCGGTTCAAATCACGTCTGAGGTTAGTTTTTTTTCAACATAAAATAATATTAAAAATTTGAAAATAATATTGAAAATGGTCTGGGTATCTTAGATTTATATTTTATTTTATTTATTTTTATTTTATTTTATTTATCTTATTTTATTTTTTTATTAATTAAAAATTTAAAAATGACAAAAATCAGAACTCCGATAGCGCAGTGCGAATAGACTGGCATTGTGGTTCAAATGCTAGCGGTTCAAATCACTTCTGAGGTTAGTTTTTTTTTCAACATAAAATAATATTAAAAATTTGAAAATAATATTGAAAATAATTTTTGAAAATAAATATTAAAAAAATATATAGTGTGGGTATCTTAGGAAATAAATCTTATATATTTTATTTATTTTATTAATTAATTATTTTTTAAACATAAATATGAAAAAAAAAATATTGAAACGGGTGATGGTGGCGAACCGGTAATTATCGCCACCAGTCTTTCGAACACCCCCGGATCGATTCTATAATGTGCACATTTATTTCTTGGTTGTTTTCGGACCTCTTTCGGATTCGCTTTCGAATTCATTTGTACTTTCGAGCAGCACACTTAAAACGCCGATGAAATCGACTTCGTGAGCGAGAAGCGAATAATAAGGTGTGCTGCTATTATCGAATTGATTCTGATATATAAGTCTGACCAGCTTGTATATTGGAAGAGATTCGATAAACGAAAGAGGTTGAAATAAAAAAAAAAAAAAAAATGATCCGGATCAAAAAAAACTGTTGAGAGGACAGTGAAAAAAAAAAAAAAAAAAAAAAATACCACTGTCCTCTCAGAGCAGTTTTATTCTTTCATAAAATTTTTTATTCTTCAAGACATCAAGATTAAGATTTATAAAATTATAAATTAGTCAAATAGCAACTTGCTAGTTGACATCCTCAAATAGTGTGTTTATATCCCTAACGACCACAAGCCGACAAACGTTTTTCATAGTTTTATCAGTATTTTTCTCCGTTTTATAGCCTTAAATCCATATTTCTTAAATCTTGCGAAATAAAGCAAAATAAAAAATATGCGTTTTTAAGGGTTTTTAGTGTTTTTTTATACGTTTTTTGGGGTAAAATGGGCATAAAACATGAAAACAGTGGGAGGCTTGTGGTCGTTAGGGTAATATCCCCACTACTTGAACCATAGGCAATAACACGTTCATTACCTAGATCATCAATCTTTGACAAAACAGCTTTTATGGTGTTGAAACTGGCATCCGAATCCAAAATAAATTCTTTCTTATAATCAGGATATATTAGAACTGGTGTAGTTGATAATACGTTCTTCAATTCCTCAAAACTTTCTTGATATTCTTGTGACCAAACTTACTTGTCTTCATTGTTTCCGCACATCGATTCTAATATTCTAGCGATAATTTTGAATAATTCTTTATAAAATTTCTGTAATAATTTCACAGTCCTAAGAAACTCCTCAATTGTCTTAAACATTTTGATCTTTGAATCCCTTTTATTGCTTCGATTTTAGCTTCATCGACTTTAACACCTTCACAAGTTATAATGTGACCAAGAAATATTTTCTCTTTCACCAAAAAATATGCATTTATCAGGATTTATTTTCAATCCTGCTTTTTTATTTTTTCAAGTACTTCATTTATTTTTTTTTATACGATCATCTTTGTCTTTAGAGAATATTTAAATATCATCTAAATAAACTAGCAATTTTCCATAATAATTTTCCCAAAACCATATTCATTAATTTTTGGAATGTAGCTGGAGCAGCCGCAATTCCGAATGGCATTCTGTTAAAGCAAAACTGGCCAGATCTTGTTGAGTACGCTATCTTTTATTGCGAATTTACTGTCAATTCAACCTGATAATACGCGCTTCAAGGATCAATGGTGCTAAAGTACATTGATCCATTGAATGAATCTAACATCTGTTCGATATAAGGCATTGGGAATATTTGTCCTTCCGTCATTTTATTTAAACTTCTAGAATCTAAACATAATCGAATATCATTTTTCTCCTTCTTCCGGAATCATACTAACGGCGTATTCCATGGTGAGTCACACTTCCTAATTATGGCGTTTTCTTCCAAATTTTTAATCGCTTCTTCAATCTCTTATTCTAGGTGGGCTGGTTGTCTTCTTGGGTTCAAATGGATTTGTCCTTCGACAGTTTCAATATCATGCTTTAATAGATTAGTTTTGCCTATATCCCACTTATTTATCATAAATACTTTGGCATTTTTTATTATTCCATAAGGCTTGTTGTCACACCTTAATCCTACTAATTCTATTGCTCTTTTAAATTGAAGTTCATCGCTCGTTCTTTTTCAAATTTGGCTTCAGTGTTGCAAATTTTTATATTATTATTATATTCGGTTGCATTTGCACTGTCATTTCCTATAACTTTCATAATTTTATGTCAAACCTACGTAATAAATATATTCCTCCAATTATCGATCGAGAAACATTTTCAACTAGTACAAAAACAATATTTTCTTCTCTATTTACTATATTTATTCTAAACTTGATTCTTTCCAAAGTTTTTAATGGACTACCATTTGCGCACAAACTTTTGTCTCCGTGTTCGGTTAAAAATGGATTTCGAACTATCCATCACATTCATTCTTGCTCCTGTATCCAACAAACAATTCTTAAAGTAATTATTTATGCCTATTATTACACATGGACGTCCACCCATTTTATCATAAACAATATTATACTGATCCTTCTTCAAATAAGTTTCACTTCTATATTGTATTTTACAGTCACATGTATCATATATTCTATCCTTTTCATTATGTACATAAATCATAATTTCTGCTTTTTTTTAATTTTTTACATGATCTATCGATAAAGTTTGAGTACAATTATTTCCGCACTCTTTTTTATTATCGTCATCAATTTTTATTTTTATAAAATTATTTTCATTCTACATATTTAAAATAATTACATCATCAATATCCGTAATTTTATTTTTTATTGACTTTTTAGAATTTGTTTAGATTTATCTTTATTTATTATTTATAAATATATTAAGTCAACAAACGAAATAAAATGGAAAATATTGAATGTTTAATCTGTTATGATTCTGATAATAAATTTATAATGTCTGTTGGGGGTTGCAATCATAAATGTTGTATAACTTGTGGCCTTGAATCAATGAGAAACACCATGACTTGTCCTCTTGATAGAAGGCAGATCACAGAAATCACAATATACGAAAACACAAATGAAATACTTGAAGAAAAATTAAAAATAAAATCTCCAAATTCAGATGAAAATCTCACATTTGAAATAGTGCAAAGAGCGATATTGTCAATTGATAATATTGAAAATAGGAGTGAAATCGAGCAAATTTATACACTTGATCCATATTTGATCTACATAGGACCATTTGTTTTAAATCAGAATAAAGTCAGTAGGGAAATGATTGAAAATTATTTAAACAAATTCGGAACAATAAATGATGTAATTGTTAAACCGAATTGTGCTTACGTCATGTTTGCCAGTAACCATCACGGAATGAGAGCGAAATATGAAACAGATAAGGAATTATTTTATGGGGAATCTGTAGCAATTGAAAGTTTTCATCCAGACACATGGGAGTATTTATAAAATATTTACGTAGATTTTAATATAGGTATGTAAAATATAAAATATTTTCTAAATTTGTTTATTTGAATTATATATTTTATACAATTGAAATTTATTAATAATATAATTATTAATATAATTAATAATTAATAAATATAATTAATAAAATTTGACTTACTTTCTATATAAAAACAAATTTTATTATTAATCATATTAACTGAAATTATTCAAATTATATTTCATTACATTTTATGCCTTCCTATGTCTGTAAATACCTGTATTCCTAGAGGATATTTCTTGATCTTAAAATGACAAATTACTTTAAATAATTAATATAAACAAAACTCAGTAATATTCTTAATTATAAAAATGAGTACATTTAATGAAAAAAGTTTATAATAATATGATAAAAAGTTTATAATAATATTTGTAATATTCAGTTATATTAAGCATACCTGACAATATATTTCCCCCGAAGAATACGAGCAATACCCGGAATAAATGCATATGAACTCTGTCATTACGAGACACAAAACAAATCCAATAGAAAGGAGGAAATTGGATAATCCCTACTCAAATCTTTATGAGGAGTGTGGAAACATGTTTATTAACTTGTGAATAAGGGCAGACCCCTACTCAAATTTTTGAAAGAACCGGGTTACATTTTTCAGAAGAACCGCCGACAATGTGGAACGACATTTATCGGCTAGAAAATAAATTATCGACAAGTATTATAGAAAACACATAATTATTTATGACAGAAAAATAAGGGCGCATCCTTGCACAAAATTTTGAAAAAAGAACAGTAGGTAACATATTATAATGAGGACCGTAACTGAATAAAATAGAAAAGTGGAAAGTAGAGATAGAAAATGACTAATGACGTAAGACCTTCTATCGGCCGTCTAGAACCCGAAGAGAAAATACAATGGGGAGCAGTTTTAGCAATAGAGCTCACCTGCTCATTGTTTTTTCGCCTTTGTGTACAGTACAAACATGGTCGTCGCCATGGGTACACAAATGGTTAAAGTACAATAGTCATGGAGGTGCTTAGTAAAGAGTCGAGTGAATATATATGATTACCCCTAATGTATTTAAAAATTTAAAATGACACACCCCTAAGTAACCAACAATTTGCACATCTTAACATCTCATCTGCTTTTATGATTTTCACATTCACTAATTTGTCCACAACTGCTTCTGCCATTACATTTACTCTTGCTCCTGTATCTAGTAAACATTCCATTCTATAGCCCTGAATTTCAAGAGTTGTACTCGGTCTACCTTGCATTTTGTCATAACTCAGTATCGGTCGTTTCCATTCATCTTTAGTGAAAATATTTTGCTCCTCTGATATTTCATTAATCTACCCAATTTCATTTCTCACTAATTTATCTTCTGCCTTTTTAATAAATTTATAAACTTTTTCATTTACTATTTTATTATTATATTCTGCTTCTCTAATTTCATTATACTCTTCTTGATTCTTAGGATTATTATTATTATTTATTAAAGATCGATCAGCATTAAAATAACTATAACATTTAAAATTATTTAAAGGAAACTATTAAAATTACAAATTTTATTACATAAAGGTTCTACATTTTTAAATATATAATGATTATTTACATTATTAAAATTATTATGACCAATATTTACATCAATATCAAAATTACATAGTATATTGCTCCGATCATTGCCTCCCGTGTCGAAGCATGTACTTTTGGGTGCTGAATATCCTCATATTTGTCTTCTGNTAATTGGTATATCCAAGTGAATTCTCCAATAAAATCATCTAAAAAGCATCAAATTTCCCTGAAATATCTCTGTCTTTTAAGATTAGTATCTTATCGATAAGTACTTGTTAAAGATCATATATTCACTTCAAACTAATAAGATTCCTTAAAATCCCTTAAATGACTATATTACCCTTAATCCATATTATTACAAATAATTCACTAAAATCATCTAAAAAGCGTCAAATTTCCCTGAAATAACTCTATCTTTAAAGATTATTATTTTATCGATAAATATCCTTAAAAGGTTATATATTTACAGACTAATAAGATTCCTTAAAATCCTTTTAAATGACTAATTCCTATTATCACGAATATTTCCCTATAAAACATGTAAAATAATTTGGTCATTAACCCTAAATAATTTATAAAATCTAATGATAAAACCGGTTATAATAAAATTTTTGTTAATCACTGTAAATTTTTGTAAATCACTGTACTCGAAATTTAAAATAAAAATAGCTGACTAGGTCCCATTGAAAGATTAAATTTATCCATTCAATAAAATAAATTTCTTCAAATGGTCAACTTTTGTCGTTGTCCGTCTAAATAAAGATAAAAATAATTTAAAGTTGATATCAATCCCAATTATCTGTAAAGATTTCATTGTCAAAACCAAGTAAATCGATCATTATCCCTACTTAATAAAACATTGTTCTAAACCATAAATCTAAATTAATATACAATGAATTAATCACAACCTAATAAAACGATATAATTTCACATTATTATTGATTCATAACTGACTAATGTATTGCAATTTCCCTTAAAACATTGATATTTTACCAACATCACCCTTAAAAAATCATATATTCCCACCTTATCTGATCTCTCATTAAATCTAACCGACTATATTCCATCAAAAGATCATATTTTCCCCATCTTAACCGATCTCTCACCAAATATTTCTACACTTTTAAAACATCTAACCGACTATATCCCTTAATTTCCCTAAAGATTCCACCCACTTGAGCCCTTTAATATATATCAATCCTCTAAAATCCTTAGAGAACTTCAAAAATATGAATTTTCATAAACTGTTAAAGACACCAGACATTCTTCCATTGAAATAATTTAGAAGCTAAATAATAAGAGCCCACTAACCAATCAAAAATCATGGAAGGTTAGGGAAAAAATATATTACGTTGCGGTATTTTAAAAGTTAAATATATTTTAAAAACACATTTTGACGCTAAAGTCGACTTATGTAACAAAGACATAATAAACTCATTATTTCTTACAAATATTTCACCCATCAAATACCTAACTAGAGATGATATATATTGATTGATCATAATTCTTCATCGATTCAGCCAATCATTTTACAAAGTTATCATCAAAAATTTATTCTATCACTTAATTATTAATCTAATTGTCAATGAAATTAGTTTTTATTTAAAAACTATTCAATAAATACCACTAATTATCAAGAAATTAATTAAATTTATCAATTAAATTTATCACCATTAAAACTTTTAATCAGTCAACATGAAATTCTTAGAAAATTATTCAATATCCCCATCAAAATTTATCCTATCACTTGATTATTGTAAAAACTCTAATTATTAACCTCATTGAAAATAAATTTTTATTTAAAATTAAAAAACAAGTCAATAAAAATACATCCAATTATCAAGAAATTAATTAAATTTATCTTAGAATTAGCATTAAATTATTAAAAATTCACAAAAATAATATAAATTTACTTCAATATTTACTAAAACCATCAACTCTAAAAATTATCAATGAGTGCCTTAAACAACAAATTTGCCTAAATAATCATTCAAATAAAAGCATTAAATGATCAGTACCCTTGCGACATGTTGAATGTGAGTAGTACCCTTGTGAGCAATACCCATAGGGGGTCAAAACATCTTGTCGGATAAACTCAGAGTATATATTAATTAACTCATTCAAATTTATCATTGAATCAGTAAAATTATCATAAATTTCGATAAAAATTCTAAAGTGGTAAGCAATGTAAAATGAAAAGACAATTATTCTTTAAATTTTGATAAAATTAACAATGAAGGTGGTAAGAATCTTCATTAAAGTGAGGAAATTATTCATTACTCGATGATAAATTCAAATGGGTGAAAATAATTGGTAGAATAATTCATTAATGTACCATTGAATGTGCAGAGATAAGAAGAAGGTTGATAAGAATGGAAATATATTAATTGAATTTATTTAAAATTATTTCATAAAATTCATAAATTTAATAAAAAAAACTTTTAAAACAAATATTTGTGGGGATGTTTTAAGTTTTTAAATTTCCATTAAAAATTAAATTAAAAAATTATTCCATAAAAATTTCCATTAAAAATTACCATTGAAAAATATTTCATTAAAATTTCTATTAAAAATTACTTAAAAAATTATTTCATAAAAATTTTCATTAAAAAATTTCAATTCTCAAACACCTATTATTTCAACTTTTTGTTAATAAATTTAAAAATCTTACTTTAATTTACTTATTACATTACTAATTTAAAAATTATTACTTTAATTTACTTATTTAACTTTAATTTAAATTTTTTACTTTGATTACTTAATTTTAAATTTGGGACCAATTATTTACTTTAATTTAATTTTTAGAACCTTAATTTACTTTAATTGAAAAATCTGAGCCCATTAATTACTGTAATTCAAAAATGTGGACCATAATTTACTTTAATTTAATTTTTTAGAACCATAATTTACTTTAATTTAAAAATTTGAACCTTAATTTACTTATCTGAGCCCATTGATAACTTTAATTTAAAATTTTGGACCTTGATTTACTTTAATTAAAAATTTGAACCTTAATTTACTTATCTGAGCCCACTGATAACTTTAATTTAAAATTTTGGACCTTGATTTACTTTAATTAAAAATTTGAAACCATAATTACTTTAATTCAAAAATATGAACCTTAATTTACTTATTTGGACCATTATTTACTTTAATTTAATTTTTTAGAACCATAATTTACTGTAATTGAAAAATTTGGACCATAATTTACTTTAATTGAAAAATTTACCACGTTTTTTAGTGTAGACCACCTTTTTCTATTGAAATTCTCAGGACCAAGGAGACCCCCCTCACTATAGTGTGAATAATCCTTGGCTTTTTTATTGGAGACCGCCTTTTTGTATTGAAAAAAATTTTTTTGTATTGAAAATCCCAGGACCATCGAGACCCCCTCACTATAGTCTGAAAATTCCATGCATTTTTATTGAGACCACCTTTTTGTATTGAAAAAAAAATTTTGTATTGAAAATTCAAGGACCATCGAGACCCCCTCACTATAGTCTGAAAATTCCATGCTTTTTTATTGAAGACCAGCTTTTTGTATTGAAAAAAAAATTTTGTATTGAAAATCCCAGGACCATCGAGACCCCCTCATTATAGTTTGATAAAAAAAAATTTGGACTAAAAGTCCCTGGAAGCAAAAAAATGAGTTTGGAACAATTTTACCCCCAGCGGGCTCCTAACTACCTACTGCTTACGAAAAAGAATGTAGACTGACGTATCTTATACTAAAGCTTTGAGTTTTTGGGCAAATATTATTATGACGAGCTACCTAGAGAATAGCTCTTGATTTATTGATAATTAAGTATATTTTGATGGTCTTGGTATTTTTTAAAATATGGTTTAAAATTTGAACAATTATATAAATCGAACATGAAAATGATCAATTTAGAAAAGTTTCTTAATTTTATTCAAATAATTAAGTAGGATAAGACGGTAGTAAGGGAATAGAGATGAAATCAAAATATTGACCAGGAACTATTTATGTTAATATTGCAAAATCGTTTAAAACACGTCTCAATAATATCTTAAATTAATTCTGTTATATGAGAAGTTCCGGTTTTGGTACTTCCGTGTTGTCTTACCCCCAAAAATTAAATTATAAAATACAATTAAAATAACAATATAAAAAATGAGAGAATACATTATTGATGACGTTATTGAACATTATTGAACATGAATTTATTAAGGCTATCTGTGATTTATGTGATTATGTGATTAAAATGAAATTAGGGGCGAGCGGTCCCTAGATCCCTAGATTTTTAGTTCAGAGGTTATCTAATTGACTGGCATTAATGTTGTATAATAAAATGTTAAATTTTTATGAGACTTGTGATTCAGTGTGAAGTATTATTTTCGATTTTTTGAGATTTTGAAAATTGCAGACTCCTAATGACATCTTTAACAATATTTAGATAAATAACAACTTACTTTGTGATTATTAATAGCTTTATTAAATGTAATTGTAATATAATAATTTCAACCAATCAAATTTGAAAGAATTAGAATTTATTTAGAATTTATCTTTATTTAATATTTATAAATATATTAAATAAACAAACGAAATAAAATGGAAAATATTGAATGTTTAATCTGTTATGATTCTGATAATAAATTTATAATGTCTGTTGGGGGTTGCAATCATAAATGTTGTATAATTTGTGGCCTTGAATCAATGAGAAACACCATGACTTGTCCTCTTGATAGAAGGCAGATCACAGAAATCACAATATACGAAAACACAAATGAAATACTTGAAGAAAAATTAAAAATAAAATCTCCAAATTCAGATGAAAATCTCACATTTGAAATAGTGCAAAGAGCGATATTGTCAATTGATAATATTGAAAATAGGAGTGAAATCGAGCAAATTTATACACTTGATCCATATTTGATCTACATAGGACCATTTGTTTTAAATCAGAATAAAGTCAGTAGGGAAATGATTGAAAATTATTTAAACAAATTCGGAACAATAAATGATGTAATTGTTAAACCGAATTCTGCTTACGTCATGTTTGCCAGTACCCATCATGGAATGAGAGCGAAATATGAAACAGATAAGGAATTATTTTATGGGGAATCTGTAGCAATTGAAAGTTTTCATCCAGACACATGGGAGTATTTATAAAATATTTATGTAGATTTTAATATAGGTATGTAAAATATAAAATATTTTCTAAATTTGTTTATTTGAATTATATATTTTATACAATTGAAATTTATTAATAATATAATTATTAATATAATTAATAAAATTTGACTTACTTTCTATATAAAAACAAATTTTATTATTAATCATATTAACTGAAATTATTCAAATTATATTTCATTACATTTTAAAATAATAAATAATTTTTAAATTTGTTTATTACAATTAAATATTTTTCAGTCTATTCTTGTAAAATTTAAATTTTTTTGTTGAGAATATTTATTTTTATTTGAGATTTTCTCTAACACTTATTAATTATAATTTTATTTTTAGTATTTTTATGAGAGAAAATTAAATACTTTTTAATATTTTTGTTTATTATATCGATATCAGTGATATAAAGTCATCTTAATAAAGTTGAAAAAGTTCCTATTGAAAACAATGTTCTTGTACAAAAAAAATCCTATAACACCATTAAAACATTTCTATTTGTTGTTTCTGTGGAATATTATAAATGGTACAAAATCACAAAATTAACTTTGAAATATAACCACATTCTTTCTTCCCATCTGAAGCGTTATAGAGTCATATTTATTGATATTTAAAATCAACAGCGTAAATTTACTTTATTAATTTTTTTTCTCATTCCCTATACAAAACATGTATTGGTCCCTCGATTGCAGAGACCTCCTGCCGAGGATAAAAAAATAATTTACTTTTATTAATTTCAACAATTTAATTTTGTATATTTTCTAATTTACATAATTTCCACTAATTTTATTTTTAATTTTTATTATTTTATCAGTTCAACTGGAATTTCTTTAGTTTCAATTTTTAAATGTATTCATTTCTTTATTTTATTTCATTTAATTTTTAAATGAATTTTTCCTATTCCTTTTCTTAAAGTATGCACTCATTGTCATAGCTCCTTCGTATGTAAATGCGAGCCATAACATCCCTAATTAATTCGATTATGGTACACCTAACCGCGAAATATAACATTATCTATAATCTAAAAAAAAATCAATAAATATATATTATAGGAACACACAAACTTACCTGTGTGTAGAAATTTAATGCCGCGAAATTTAACATATTTATTATAGGAATCTAAAAAGTGAGAGAAAATAATTAAGCATACAAGCACAGCACACATAATGAAAAATACATACAAAATTAAGTAAAGTGTTTTTCATGCGAAATTCAGATTGATTAACATATAATTAACATATCAATATTTTTAAATTATTTAAAAAATTATGTACAAAAAAACTTTTGAATCAGATTCCGACTGCTCTACGTTGAGCTTTAGGGAAAAAGAAGTAAATACATGGTAAGATTTAATTATAAAATAATTTAGAATATAAAATTTCTTTAGATTTACAGATATTGAAGAAGATCCTTCGACATCTTTGAATTTGCAGGAAAAACATCGCAAATCGTAAATTTTAATAAATTATTTTAACAAATTAATATTTTCATAGAATTACAGAAATAGACAAAATTCACAAGAAGATTACAAAAACTTAAAAAATATTTTATCCATTCTTTACTAAATGTCTTTAAAAAATAAATGTTTAGTGATTACTTTACTTATTTATAATTATAAAAATATCTAACTTACATTTTTACGAAATAAATCCAAATAAATCCAAATAAATCCAAATAAAATACCATAAAATTCCTAAAAAACACCTGAAATTTAATTATCAATGTTATATATTATCAATATTATAAATGCTGACTAACAGTAATATTTAAGAACTTGAATAATGATCTCATAATTATATAAAATCAAAATTCAAGTCCTAAAAATTACTTCAATGCAAAAACTTACCTTTAAACGATTTTTGGAAAATTGAATAAATGAAATTAAGTTAACATTGTCATATAATTGGTGACTCACCTCAGGTGGTGTGCACACCAACTTATATTATAGACAATGTTAACTTTCGCGGTTAGGTGTATTTCGTATGTAAATACGACCAATAATCCTTCTTAAAATTAATTTATTATCAATAATTATTTTATTTATTATTTTTTTATTTTTCTAGTGGCAGATTTCCAACATGCGTTATTTTTCTCTTAACTGTGTTGGTGATTGCAACTTCTTGCGTTCCTTTATTTTATTATACGTGTTTTTATTTATCCTCAAAGTGTTATGTACTTTATTTTGTATTATTTGGTGAATGATCATGGATTTTAATTCAACTTGGTGCGGTTTTATGTCATTTATGTTATGTATTTCCGATTCATTAATACGAACTCTCAATTCTCGGTTCTAGTCCAATAACAGCTTGTCAGAGATATCTGAATTGGCGGGAGAAGCCGCCCTAACAAAAATGTAAAAAGGAAAACATAACTCGACATCTCTCAGAGATAAAATTGGAACAGTCGGGAAATGCGGTAGAAAGAAAAGTGGAAAACATTTGATTATCTCTAGAGCCACAAATAAAACAAGCTATATAAAGAGAAACTGGTGGACACAAAATTGAGAAAAAACCGAGAGGACAAATTAGACAAATCAGATGACGTATAAGGGTTTCGAGTTAGATGATGATAAGTATTTATTTGATTATGGCTGTATACCACGACAGCTCGATGAAAATGGATTTTTGACGAATCAGGAACTGTCGCAGATGTTTATTAAAGAAATAGTTGCGGTGAAAAAATTGAAATTAAAGGAAGTAGAAGAAAGTTTTAAAATGGAATTATCAGATTGGAAAAATCAGAGAATGGATGAAAATGATGAGGACCATGAGGATCAAGAAATGAGAAAAGATGAAATAGAAAATGAAACTGAAGAGATTATTGTTGAAAATTAGATGAAAACTGAAATAATAAATGAGGCATATATGACAGAGATGACGATTAATAATGATAGAAAAGAAAAACAATGTAGAAATTTGTATGAAATGAGATTTCTTCAACAATCGTTATCGTAAGGTATGTTACCCAAGGGGTAATCACCTTTCTGGTATGATACGCTATAATGTTCCTTAAATTTACTTGAATTATTTGCTCTTTAATTCTCTTTGTATTCGTAAGCCCTCGTTAATTTTGTTTCTTAGACCAACTGCCAACTCGTTTCTTTTCAGCTTTTCCGTTTATACTTTCCTCAAAGGTATTATCAATATTACATAAATTTCTCCGTAGATTAAGGACATTCCCCAATAACTCTGGGTATTTACCCAACCGTTATTTTAATCCTCGTGGGGTTACCGCTATTGCTTTCCCGTTATAACAATCCTCTGAGATGGATTATTTGTTATCTTACTAATTTCCTACTTCTCGGTTGAATTCGCTTCACTTTCTAATTAGTCGGGCCTTAGTGTGCTCCAGGTTTTCCTTATCGTTAAGGTTTCCCGTTGTCTCCGGTTTCTCATTAGTGATTTATTAATTTTTAATAAGTTTGTTAGTTTATTATAACTTTTCCTAGGGACCCCTCACTAAATCTTTATTATTGCTTTTAGATTTTTCTCATGATTTCATTTTCAACCATACTCCTTTCACGCGATTGATATTAATTTCTACATTTTATTAGTTTTTTTAATTAATTTTTGCACTTTTGCACATTTGTTACTTTGGTGTTTTTATTGACTTTAATTCTACTCCAGTTTTATTTTGTACATTTTTTACATTACTCACATATAAGTCACATAATTTTTATAATTTTCACATCAAAATAACTCAAATTTTAAGTAGTAAAAGTGGGTAATAGATACACATACTTGTGAAAATATAGTCCTGCTGACACAATAAATAAAATAAGGTCATATAGTTTTCATAAATAAATAAGTAGGTCACTTTACTTGTAAAAAACATAGTTCCAGCTAAAACAATATATTGTTCTAAAATATTGTTGTTGTTCTAAAATTTATTATTTCCATATAAGTAAATAGGAATATTGAAAATTCAAAATCAAGAAATCATCGAATTAAAATTTGAAAAACGGGTCAGAAGAAATGAGATAATGGGAAAAGATCATGGCAAGAACGGATTCATCAGAAAGAGTCAGAAAGAGTCGAAACGCTAAAAAATGTGCAAAAACAGAAAATCGTTAATTAATTAATTAATTAATTAAGGAAAACCCGAGCTAAGTAAACAAAATGAAAAAAAAACAAAGTAGATTCTGGAAAACCATTATGTGAAAACAGATGAAGGAGAAAAGAAATCCACAGTTGAACTAAAAAGGAAAAATTAAAGTCAAAAGATAGAATTAGCGAACGTGCAGATTCAAGGCGATTACAGAGAAACTTATTCAATAGTCAGAATAGGCATTTTATTTGTTTATCTGATTGTTTTTACAAAATACGTGAAGTCAGAAACACCGATGTTAATATTCATTTAATTAAAAACTAAACAAAGTTTCATTTCTGTTTTGTAATAATTTAATTTTATATAATTTTAATAAATAAATAAATAGGTCATATATTGCTTTTAGCTCAATATTTTTACAAGAAAAGACTGAAAAATATTTAATTGTAATAAACAAATTTAAAAATTATTTATTATTTTAAAATGTAATGAAATATAATTTGAATAATTTCAGTTAATATGATTAATAATAAAATTTGTTTTTATATAGAAAGTAAGTCAAATTTTATTAATTATATTTATTAATTATTAATTTTATTAATAATTATATTATTAATAAATTTCAATTGTATAAAATATATAATTCAAATAAACAAATTTAGAAAATATTTTATATTTTACATAGCTATATTAAAATCTACATAAATATTTTATAAATACTCCCATGTGTCTGGATGAAAACTTTCAATTGCTACAGATTCCCCATAAAATAATTCCTTATCTGTTTCATATTTCGCTCTCATTCCGTGATGGTTACTGGCAAACATGACGTAAGCAGAATTCGGTTTAACAATTACATCATTTATTGTTCCGAATTTGTTCAAATAATTTTCAATCATTTCCCTACTGACTTTATTCTGATTTAAAACAAATGGTCCTATGTAGATCAAATATGGATCAAGTGTATAAATTTGCTCGATTTCACTCCTATTTTCAATATTATCAATTGACAATATCGCTCTTTGCACTATTTCAAATGTGAGATTTTCATCTGAATTTGGAGATTTTATTTTTAATTTTTCTTCAAGTATTTCATTTGTGTTTTCGTATATTGTGATTTCTGTGATCTGCCTTCTATCAAGAGGACAAGTCATGGTGTTTCTCATTGATTCAAGGCCACAAGTTATACAACATTTATGATTGCAACCCCCAACAGACATTACAAATTTATTATCAGAATCATAACAGATTAAACATTCAATATTTTCCATTTTATTTCGTTTGTTTATTTAATATATTTATAAATATTAAATAAAGATAAATTCTAAATAAATTCTAATTCTTTCAAATTTGATTGGTTGAAATTATTATATTACAATTACATTTAATAAAGCTATTAATAATCACAAAGTAAGTTGTTATTTATCTAAATATTGTTAAAGATGTCATTAGGAGTCTGCAATTTTCAAAATCTCAAAAAATCGAAAATAATACTTCACACTGAATCACAAGTCTCATAAAAATTTAACATTTTATTATACATATTTATATTATTATAATTATGTGAAAAAAACGATAAATCCTCGGATTTGAATCCAGAAACAATGATGACAGTCAATTAGATAACCCATGAACTAAAATATTTTGTCAAAATATCATTTTATTATACATACTTTTTACCTTAATTTCTTCAGAAATACTTTACCAATTTCTGGTAAATAACTTTGTGTTACGACTTCTGGAATCGTCTATTTTCAATCCCTTTCTCAACTCCTTCTCTTGTTCTTCTCTAGACAATTCCTTTTCCTTTCCTCCTTTCAATTGCCATACTAAGTGAAAGGTCGATCCCACTTGAACTCTATAGTTTGACATTGTTCTAGCGTCTTTCATTTGTTGCCACGCAAAAATTAATCTTTGATGATCAGCTAGAATTCTTTCTTTTTCCTGTATTTTCGTTTTAACATTTTCTATTGTGTCACTTCAATGTTACATTGTGTTCAACTTCACCAGTCTTCCTTACTAGCGTTTTAACAAATATTTGAAAAGAAAGCTGGGGCCCATAGCAGCAATCTTTTCCTTGCGAATTGTTAATCCCCGTACTACCCAATAGTTGACCAAGCATCTTACCTAATTTTGAAAATCATTATTAAAAATTTGAATATTAAGTACATAATTAAAAACAAGGGGCCTCACAAACAAAATGTACCCGATTGTCCAAACTTGATCCTTCCTCGACAAAAGATGTATGGTTTTCTGAAGGAAATCACGCTCTTCTTCCACAAAAATCTATCACTATAATCTCAAACGGTTTCACAAGTTGGGTTTTTTACAACTATTTCTTTCGTTTTTGTTGTCAAAGTTTTTCGTTTTTGACATATTCCACAACTTTGTGTATATTGAGTCGCGATTGTATTTAATTCCTCCATATCGTAATTAACTTTTATATAATCGATTACCTTCTTACATCCAGCGTGACACAGCATTTTGTGCATGTCTCACAAATTCTATGTTTTTCATTTGGAATCCATATTTTATTTTCTCGTGTTAAGATTAAATCTTCGTTGATTTTAAACCTTGTACTCTCATTTTTATCAATTGCTTTTATCATATGTTTTATCTCTTCATTACTTTTTTGCCATTGAAATCATTGTTTAGTAAATGTCATTGCCAACAATGTCATCATAAATGTTATAGGTTTGTGGTCCTTTCTTAGCTGGATCTCGCTTGCCGTAAAGATAATGCTTAAAATGCTGTGTAAAGTAATAAATTGCTAGAAGTTCCTTTCTCGTGATACAGTATCCTATTTCATGTTTACTCATCGTATGTGAACCATATGCAATAACACGTTCATTACCTAGATCATCAATCTTTGACAAAACAGCTTTTATGGTGTTGAAACTGGCATCCGAATCCAAAATAAATTTCTTATAATCAGGATATATTAGAACTGGTGTAGTTGATAATACGTTCTTCAATTCCTCAAAACTTTCTTGATATTCTTGTGACCAAACTTACTTGTCTTTATTGTTTCCGCACATTGATTCTAATATTCTAGCGAATTTTGAATAATTCTTTATAAAATTTCTGTAATAATTTCACAGTCCTAAGAAACTCCTCAATTGTCTTAAACATTTTGATCTTTGAATCCCTTTTATTGCTTCGATTTTAGCTTCATCGACTTTAACACCTTCACAAGTTATAATGTGACCAAGAAATATTTTCTCTTTCACCAAAAAATATGCATTTATCAGGATTTATTTTCAATCCTGCTTTTTTATTTTTTCAAGTACTTCATTTATTTTTTTTTATATGATCATCTTTGTCCTTAGAGAATATTTAAATATCATCTAAATAAACTAGCAATTTTCCATAATAATTTTCCCAAAACCATATTCATTAATTTTTGGAATGTAGCTGGAGCAGCCGCAATTCCGAATGGCATTCTGTTAAAGCAAAACTGGCCAGATATTGTTGAGTACGCTATCTTTTATTGCGAATTTACTGTCAATTCAACCTGATAATACGCGCTTCAAGGATCAATGGTGCTAAAGTACATTGATCCATTGAATGAATCTAACATCTGTTCGATATAAGGCATTGGGAATATTTGTCCTTCCGTCATTTTATTTAAACTTCTAGAATCTAAACATAATCGAATATCATTTTTCTCCTTCTTCCGGATACATAATAACGGCGTATTCCATGGTGAGTCACACTTCCTAATTATGGCGTTTTCTTCCAAATTTTTAATCGCTTCTTCAATCTTTTATTCTAGGTGGGCTGGTTGTCTTCTTGGGTTCAAATGGATTTGTCCTTCGACAGTTTCAATATCATGCTTTAATAGATTAGTTTTGCCTATATCCCACTTATTTATCATAAATACTTTGGCATTTTTTATTATTCCATAAAGCTTGTTGTCACACCTTAATCCTACTAATTCTATTGCTCTTTTAAATTGAAGTTCATCGCTCGTTCTTTTTCAAATTTGGCTTCAGTGTTGCAAATTTTTATATTATTATTATATTCGGTTGCATTTGCACTGTCATTTCCTATAACTTTCATAATTTTATGTCAAACCTACGTAATAAATATATTCCTCCAATTATCGATCGAGAAACATTTTCAACTAGTACAAAAACAATATTTTCTTCTCTATTTACTATATTTATTCTAAACTTGATTCTTTCCAAAGTTTTTAATGGACTACCATTTGCGCACAAACTTTTGTCTCCGTGTTCGGTTAAAAATGGATTTCGAACTATCCATCACATTCATTCTTGCTCCTGTATCCAACAAACAATTCTTAAAGTAATTATTTATGCCTATTATTACACATGGACGTCCACCCATTTTATCATAAACAATATTATACTGATCCTTCTTCAATAAGTTTCACTTCTATATTGTATTTTACAGTCACATGTATCATATATTCTATCCTTTTCATTATGTACATAAATCATAATTTCTGCTTTTTTTTAATTTTTTACATGATCTATCGATAAAGTTTGAGTACAATTATTTCCGCACTCTTTTTTATTATCGTCATCAATTTTTATTTTTATAAAATTATTTTCATTCTACATATTTAAAATAATTACATCATCAATATCCGTAATTTTATTTTTTATTGACTTTTGAGAATTTGTTTAGATTTATCTTTATTTATTATTTATAAATATATTAAGTCAACAAACGAAATAAAATGGAAAATATTGAATGTTTAATCTGTTATGATTCTGATAATAAATTTGTAATGTCTGTTGGGGGTTGCAATCATAAATGTTGTATAACTTGTGGCCTTGAATCAATGAGAAACACCATGACTTGTCCTCTTGATAGAAGGCAGATCACAGAAATCACAATATACGAAAACACAAATGAAATACTTGAAGAAAAATTAAAAATAAAATCTCCAAATTCAGATGAAAATCTCACATTTGAAATAGTGCAAAGAGCGATATTGTCAATTGATAATATTGAAAATAGGAGTGAAATCGAGCAAATTTATACACTTGATCCATATTTGATCTACATAGGACCATTTGTTTTAAATCAGAATAAAGTCAGTAGGGAAATGATTGAAAATTATTTAAACAAATTCGGAACAATAAATGATGTAATTGTTAAACCGAATTCTGCTTACGTCATGTTTGCCAGTAACCATCACGGAATGAGAGCGAAATATGAAACAGATAAGGAATTATTTTATGGGGAATCTGTAGCAATTGAAAGTTTTCATCCAGACACATGGGAGTATTTATAAAATATTTATGTAGATTTTAATATAGGTATGTAAAATATAAAATATTTTCTAAATTTGTTTATTTGAATTATATATTTTATACAATTGAAATTTATTAATAATATAATTATTAATATAATTAATAATTAATAAATATAATTAATAAAATTTGACTTACTTTCTATATAAAAACAAATTTTATTATTAATCATATTAACTGAAATTATTCAAATTATATTTCATTACATTTTATGCCTTCCTATGTCTGTAAATACCTGTATTCCTAGAGGATATTTCTTGATCTTAAAATGACAAATTACTTTAAATAATTAATATAAACAAAACTCAGTAATATTCTTAATTATAAAAATGAGTACATTTAATGAAAAAAGTTTATAATAATATGATAAAAAGTTTATAATAATATTTGTAATATTCAGTTATATTAAGCATACCTGACAATATATTTCCCCCGAAGAATACGAGCAATACCCGGAATAAATGCATATGAACTCTGTCATTACGAGACACAAAACAAATCCAATAGAAAGGAGGAAATTGGATAATCCCTACTCAAATCTTTATGAGGAGTGTGGAAACATGTTTATTAACTTGTGAATAAGGGCAGACCCCTACTCAAATTTTTGAAAGAACCGGGTTACATTTTTCAGAAGAACCGCCGACAATGTGGAACGACATTTATCGGCTAGAAAATAAATTATCGACAAGTATTATAGAAAACACATAATTATTTATGACAGAAAAATAAGGGCGCATCCTTGCACAAAATTTTGAAAAAAGAACAGTAGGTAACATATTATAATGAGGACCGTAACTGAATAAAATAGAAAAGTGGAAAGTAGAGATAGAAAATGACTAATGACGTAAGACCTTCTATCGGCCGTCTAGAACCCGAAGAGAAAATACAATGGGGAGCAGTTTTAGCAATAGAGCTCACCTGCTCATTGTTTTTTCGCCTTTGTGTACAGTACAAACATGGTCGTCGCCATGGGTACACAAATGGTTAAAGTACAATAGTCATGGAGGTGCTTAGTAAAGAGTCGAGTGAATATATATGATTACCCCTAATGTATTTAAAAATTTAAAATGACACACCCCTAAGTAACCAACAATTTGCACATCTTAACATCTCATCTGCTTTTATGATTTTCACATTCACTAATTTGTCCACAACTGCTTCTGCCATTACATTTACTCTTGCTCCTGTATCTAGTAAACATTCCATTCTATAGCCCTGAATTTCAAGAGTTGTACTCGGTCTACCTTGCATTTTGTCATAACTCAGTATCGGTCGTTTCCATTCATCTTTAGTGAAAATATTTTGCTCCTCTGATATTTCATTAATCTACCCAATTTCATTTCTCACTAATTTATCTTCTGCCTTTTTAATAAATTTATAAACTTTTTCATTTACTATTTTATTATTATATTCTGCTTCTCTAATTTCATTATACTCTTCTTGATTCTTAGGATTATTATTATTATTTATTAAAGATCGATCAGCATTAAAATAACTATAACATTTAAAATTATTTAAAGGAAACTATTAAAATTACAAATTTTATTACATAAAGGTTCTACATTTTTAAATATATAATGATTATTTACATTATTAAAATTATTATGACCAATATTTACATCAATATCAAAATTACATAGTATATTGCTCCGATCATTGCCTCCCGTGTCGAAGCATGTACTTTTGGGTGCTGAATATCCTCATATTTGTCTTCTGCATCATCTGAATACTCAAGTGGCATCGTTTCATCATTAGCTTCAATTGCTGCAATTGTTCTTCCTGGATTGTTGATCTTTTGCTGATAGTTTGGAGTTCGATGGGCATAATAATTATTGTTTCTCATGTTTGAATTCAAATTTGAATACAAGTATAAGCTCATTTCGAATTCTCAGCTACTTAACAAAAAGTACTTTCATTTTTGGATTCACAATGTATTCAAAGAGTTGTTTGAAATTCGTTGATGATCCGCCGCGAAAAATTCGCTTACAGTAGGTAGTTAGTAGCCCACTGCAACAATTACCCCGGGGGGGGGGGGGGGGGTAAATTGTTGCAACTTTTTATTACGCAATTGTTGCAACTCACATTTTTTGCTTTCAGGGATTTTTAGTCCAAATTTTTTTTTTATTAGACTATAGTGAAGGGGGTCTCGATGGTCCTGGGATTTTCAATACAAAAATCCGACTACCACTAAAAAAGCCAAGGATTATTCACACTATAGTGAGGGGGTCTCCTTGGTCCTGAGAATTTCAATAGAAAAAGGTGGTCTTCAATAAAAAAGCATGGATTATTCACACTATAGTGAGAGGGTCTCGATGGTTCTGAGAATTTCAATATAAAATTTTTTTTTTTCAATACAAAAAGGTGGTCTCAATAAAAAAGCATGGAATTTTCACACTATAGTGAAGGGGTCTCGATTGATCCAGGGATTTTCAATACAAATTTTTTTTTTCAATACAAAAAAGCGGGTCTACATTAAAAAAAGCATTGTAATTTAAGGTCTCGGGATATTTTCAATACAAAAAGGTGGTCTACACTAAAAAACAGTGGTAATTTAAGGTCTCGGGTTATTTTCAAGTACAAAAATCCGATTATCACTAAAAAAGCATGGATTTTTCTAGGTCAATTCAGGTGGGTCTCCTTGGTCCTGAGATTTCAATACAAAAGGCGGTCTCAATAAAAAAAGCATGGTAATTTAAAGTCTCAGGATATTTTCAATACAAAAAGGTGGTCTACACTAAAAAACATTGGTAATTTAAGGTCTCAGGATATTTTCAATACAAAAAGACGGTCTTCAATAAAAAAGAGTGGTAATTTAAGGTCTCAGGATATTTTCAATACAAAAAGGTGGTCTACACTAAAAAACAGTGGTAATTTAAGGTCTCGGGTTATTTTCAATACAAAAATCCGATTATCACCTAAAAAGCATGGAATTTTCAAAGTAAATTAAGGTGGGTCTCCTTGGTCCTGAGAATTTCAATAGAAAAAGGCGGTCTACACTAAAAAAGCGTGGTAAATTTTTAAAATAAAGCAAATTTTGGGTCTAAAAATTGAATTACAGTAAATTATAGGCTAAGATTTTTTAATTAAAGTAAATAATGGTCCAAATTTTTGAATTACATTAAATAATGGGTCTAAAAATTGAATTAAAGTAAATTATGGTCTAGATAAGTAAATTAAGGTTCAAATTTTTTAACCTAAAGTAAATTAAGGTTCTAAAAATTAAATTAAAAGTAATTTATGGTCCAAATTTTTGAATTAAAGTTAATTAAGGTTCAAAATTTTAAATTAAAGTTAATTAAGGTTCTAAAAAATTAAATTAAAGTTAATTAAGGTCCAAATTTTAAAATTAAGTAATCAATGGTCAAATATTTTAAATAAGTAAATTATAGTAATAATTTTAAATAAGTAATGTAATAAGTAAATTACAGTAAGATTTTTAAATTTATTAACAAACAGTTGGAATAATAGTAGATGTTTGAGAATTGAAATTTTTTAATGAAAATTTTTTATAAATAATTTTTTAAGTTAATTTTAATGAAATATTTTTCAATGGTAATTTATAATGAAAAATTTAATGAAATATTTTTCAATGGTAATTTTTATGAAAATAATTTTTTTAAGTTAATTTTTAATGGAAATTTTAATAGAATAATTTTTAGATAATTTTTAATGAAATTTTGTATGAAATATTTTTCAAAGACAAATTTTAATAATAATTCAAACAACAAACCAACTACTAATTACTTACAACACAACAACAGTAACTTACGAACTGTATTTACAACCAGATACCTACAACTAGTTACTACACACCAGTTACCTGCTACCAAGTACCAACATCAACCAGATACCTACAACTAGTTACTAAACCAATTACCTGCTACCAAGTACTAACAACTAGATAACAAGTACCTACAACCACCTACCCATTAACTAGTTACAACCAGCTAACAACTAGCTACCACCTACCAAGTACTAACAACCAACATCAACCAGATACCTACAACTAAATACTAACAACCAGTTACCTGCTACCAAGTACTAACAACCAACAACAACCAAATACCTACAACGAGATAATAACAACCAGTTACCTGCAACCAAGTACTAAGCATTATCAAACAACCACACCTACCCATTAACTAGCTACTAAGTACTAACAACCACCATCAAAACCCATCAAGAAATTAACAAATATCAACTACAACTAGATACTTACAATAAGATACCAAACGCTATCAGTCAAGTACTTAAAACAAGTTACCAAGCACTATCAGCAAAAATACTATCAACTAGATACCAAGTAACAACAATCAACTAACAACACATAAAAATAATAGCAATTAAATACAAAATATTCTTCATCACATACACTATCTTCTTATCAAAATCTAAAAAGTCAATCAGATACCAACTACCAAGTACCAACTATACTAACAACCAACAACTATGTACTAACAAATTGATCTTTAAAAGAAAATACTCATCACTGAAAAATGGATGAAAAATTATTGAACTCAAGGTTCAATAACTAGGTAAAAATTGATTAAATAATTGTAAAAATTTAAAATTTATTCAAAATATACGAAATAAAATATTATAAAAATGTAATTATAGACAGGAAAGAAATTAAATTCTAGTCATTAATCATCAAGTAAATAAAAAAAAATTATTTGATCATTCAAGTGAATCAACTAAGTTAATAAATAAGATCTAATAGATAATTGATTTAGATTGAATAAATTAATTGAAATAAAATTAATTTAATTATTTTTTTTAATACATGTACTCAAATTGATTGACTGATTGCTCAATATATTCAAAAAAATCAGTATAAAATTCATTACAATTATCAAAGTCCAGCGATCTACAATAAAAATAATTATCATTTAATTCCAAAAGAGACTAGAAAACTAACAAAACCAGTAAATTCATTCAAATGACAATAATTGGTATATCCAAGTGAATTCTCCAATAAAATCATCTAAAAAGCATCAAAGTTCCCTGAAATATCTCTGTCTTTTAAGATTAGTATCTTATCGATAAGTACTTGTTAAAGATCAATATTCACTTCAAACTAATAAGATTCCTTAAAATCCCTTAAATGACTATATTACCCTTAATCCATATTATTACAAATAATTCACTAAAATCATCAAAAAGCGTCAAATTTCCCTGAAATAACTCTATATTAAAGATTATTATTTTATCGATAAATATCCTAAAAGGTTATATATACAGACTAAGAAGATTCCTTAAAATCCTTTAAATGACTAATTCCTATTATCACGAATATTTCCCTATAAAACATGTAAAATAATTTGGTCATTACCCTAAATAATTTATAAAATCTAATGATAAAACCGGTTATAATAAAATTTTTGTTAATCACTGTAATTTTTGTAAATCACTGTACTCGAAATTTAAAATAAAAATAGCTGACTAGGTCCCATTGAAAGATTAAATTATCCATTCAATAAAATAAATTTCTTCAAATGGTCAACTTTTGTCGTTGTCCGTCTAAATAAAGATAAAAATAATTTAAAGTTGATATCAATCCCAATTATCTGTAAGATTTCATTGTCAAAACCAAGTAAATCGATCATTATCCCTACTTATAAAACATTGTGTCTAAACCATAAATCTAAATAATATACAATGAATTAATCACAACCTAATAAAACGATATAATTTCACATTATTATTGATTCATAACTGACTAATGTATTGCAATTTCCCT
>CAUHTR010001959.1:0-19828 GCA_959609185.1 Schmidtea polychroa | reverse complement strand
GAGTAGATGGATTGGGCACCGCTAGAACAGGACTCCGCTAGCACAACCCCCCCCCCCCGGGGGTAAAAAATTTTTCTAAGTCTAAAAGTACATTTTTTTTTCAAGGTCATTTGTAGAACAAAGACATATGACTCATCAAGGTCATTGAAACAAAGACCATGACTCATCGGATGACTCATAAAATTTTCAAGGTCATTTGTAGAACAAAGACCATGACTCACTCAAGGTCATATGACTCATCCAAGGTCATTTAAACAAAGACCATGACTCATTCAAGGTCATTCTCAAGGTCGTATGACTCATTCAAGGTCATTTTCAAGGTCGTATGACTCATTCAAGGTCATTTTCAAGGTCGTATGACTCATTCAAGGTCATTTGTAGAACAAAGACATTTTTTTTTCAAGGTCATTTGTAGAACAAAGACATTTTTTTTTTCAAGGTCATTTGTAGAACAAAGACATTTTTTTTTCAAGGTCATTTGTAGAACAAAGACATTTATTTTCAAGGTCATATTATTATTTTTCAAAAATATTATTATTTTTATTATTATTTTTCAAAATATTATTAACTGTGCCAGCGGAGTCCTACTTTTCGGGGCGCCAGAACTTTTTGAGTTTTCAAAATTATTTAAATATTGATACATCATTTTGAAGCTTGGTGCAAGACCTTTCGAATGAGCTATTGAAAGTATCATCATCATCACTATTCATAAA
Source organism: Schmidtea polychroa (assembly GCA_959609185.1). Taxonomy (NCBI): domain Eukaryota; kingdom Metazoa; phylum Platyhelminthes; order Tricladida; family Dugesiidae; genus Schmidtea; species Schmidtea polychroa. The sequence continues at coordinate 19,115 of CAUHTR010001959.1, read as the reverse complement.
GTTATTAACATTTTCCCGAGACCATTTTTCAAGGTCATATAATTATTATTATTTTTCAAAAATATTATTAACTGTGCTAGCGGAGTCCTACTTTTCGGGGCGCCAGAACTTTTTGAGTTTTCAAAATTAATTAACAATTGATACATCATTTTGAAGCCCAGACGGAGATCTATCTTTTGAGCCATAGAAATAATTTTTATCATTAGTAGTATAAAAGTTATTAACATTTTCCCGAGACCATTTTTCAAGGTCATTTGACTATTTTATTATTATTTTTCAAAATATTATTATTTTCAAGGTCATATTATTATTTTTCAAAATATTATTATTTTCAAGGTCATATTATTATTTTTCAAAATATTATTATTTTCAAGGTCATTTGTAGAACAAAGACATTTATTTTCAAGGTCATTTGTAGAACAAAGACATTTATTTTTTCAAGGTCATATTATTATTTTTCAAAATATTATTATTTTCAAGGTCATAGTTATTATTTTTCAAAATATTATTATTTTCAAGGTCATTTGTAGAACAAAGACATTTATTTTCAAGGTCATTTGTAGAACAAAGACATTTATTTTTTCAAGGTCATATTATTATTTTTCAAAATATTATTATTTTCAAGGTCATTTGTAGAACAAAGACATTTATTTTCAAGGTCATCTGTAGAACAAAGACATTTATTTTCAAGGTCATATTATTATTTTTAAATTTTTAAAGGTTCCCGCCAACGAAAATTATTCATCGATAGCTCATTTTAAAGCTCAATCCAAGACCTTTCGAATGAGCCATATATCTCGTTATTCCAATTATTATTTCTAAAGATATTATTATTATTATTATTATTAATATTATTATTATTATTATTATTATTATTATTATTATTATTATTATTATTATTATTATTATTATTATTATTATTATTATTAATCTATATACTCCGAGTCTATATACTCATAGTCTATCCGACAAAATATTTTGTCCCCCTATGGGTAATGCTCACAAGGGTACTGCTCACGCTCAACAAATCAACAAAACATACATTTATTTAAACAATAAAATAATGTAAAATTAACAAAGGTAAACTAAATATTGATGTACTATTCGCAGCAATATTGTTTGAAATTGGTAACGTAGAATTGATTTTCAGAGATTCTATTGATCCTTTGATTGTTTGAATTTCTCTTAATAATAATTCAATCTTTTTTAACAAATAATCATGCTTCTTATCAATTATTTTCATATTCATTTTATTTTCAACAATAGAGTTATTGAAAACCTTAATATGATCAATCAATTCAAATTTTATATTTTGTATATTTTCAAATGATAGTTCATAACTGTTTTCTAAATTCTCCAATCTTTGAGATATTCTTTTTCCTGGATGCTTTGACCATTTTGGTTTGTCGAGAATATATAAAATATCCATCAACTTGGCTGTATTCGGACAAACACATATTGATTTATTAAAAGACTCCACTGTTATTGTTGTATTGTGTGAGCACACACTCGTTATAATAATTAGCAATATGAATATAGTTTTCATGGTGTATCAAATCAAAACCTTTCTTTTACATTTATAGTCTATCAACCAATCAAAATCATCCGGTATTAGTATAAATAAAACATCATATTTTAAATTATTGTTAAAATGTCTCATTTTATGGAAAATCTTTTAAGGGAAATCGTCAACAATAATATTATGGAAAGCCTAAGTTTCCTGGTCGAACGGACCGAAAAGATCATAGAAGGTAATCACATTGATTATCAAGATATGATCAATTGCGATTGCCTGGAAACGAAAAAATTCTATTTTAATAGGATTTTTAATTGTCTATGCGACGATCAGATGAAGTGGACCCGAATACTAGTAGGGTTCGCTTATATGAAAATAATAATCGAAAGAAGTCTATGGGACTCTGAACACTATTATCAGTGGTCTCAAGAAGTAATACTTTTTAAATCTATATTTTATTGATATTTATTTTCTAGATAATCAAGTCAAAGTTTCAGCCCTGGATTGAAGCCAATGGCGGCTGGGGCGTCTTGAATCAACTCGCCAGAAATGCGAAAGAAATAGATCGCCAGAAAATTAAATTTAAAAACTATATAAAACTTGCAACAGGTGTTGCTATTTTGTATGTTTTATGTCGATTTTTTAAATAAAAAATTTGTATAGTTATTTTGTTTGATTTTAAATAAAAGTTTAAATAAAAGTTTAAATAAATTTACAGACACTAAGATTTATTAATTAACACATTCACAGTCGTCATCTCCACATTTCATTATATTTTCAACGACATGATCAATACAATCATTCGTAATATTATCTTTAGATTCATCTTTAGGTTCCTCTATAGGTTCATCTATAGGTTCATAGATTTCCTCTTGAGTTTCTTCCTCATCAATTTCTTGAGTTTCTTCCTCATCATCAAATCCTGTATCTTGACTCTCAACTAACCAGCCGATATTTAAGGCATTTGTAATAGATAATATGTCCTCAATTTTCACACCAGATATTTCTGCTAACTTTTCCAACAAAAAGTTGATTAAAAATTCTAAATAATAAATAATTTGGTAATTAATTAATCATGTTAACCTTTTTCTGCAGTCATTTTCATCACTTTAAAACTATATTATACGTTTGTTTATAGATTTTCTTTGTTAAATTTGCATGTCATTTGCATTTATGTTGCAATTAATAAAGAGAAAAACAAATCTGACTAATACATTTATTAAATATAACATTAAAATATTTGTGAAAGTCTAGCAGACATAATTTTCCAAATAGGAGAATATACATCATTATTATCAACTTTATATCCCTGGATTGCAATTGTTATATACCAATTTTCATTTTCTTTGAAACTGATTTCATCAAAAGCATCATAAAATCTTGCATATCTATTGTTGAACCATGCATGTTGATTACATGATAGATTCGAATCTATCCGTTTAAAAACATCATCAATAGTTTTGACATCAATCATTGAAAGCGTGCCGGATAAGAATTCGAATTTAGTCGGAATTAGCTTGACTGGTGCAACCAATTTCATATTGATTTCTTCTTTCAAAAAATACATTTTGTAGTTGTGGAACATTTGAACTGGTTGTACCATTTCTTTTGGTTTTTCGGTGCTTGAAATTTTCTTGGTCATCGTGAATAATGAATAAATTTAAATGTTACAGGGTTTTTATACCTTTGACTCATGTCTATCAACCAATCAGATTACAGCATGTCTTTGTTTAAAATTGCATTCAAAATGCATTGATGTTGCATTGTCACATGTTTTGTTATATGTTCTATTTACAGATTTATTATTTATGTGTTTTATTATTAATGTTTTAATTATTACATGTTTTGTTATATGTTCTATTTACAGATTTATTAATAATGTGTTTCATTATTATTATTAATGTTTTTTACTATTATTTCTATTATTACTATTATTATTTCTATTATTATTAATATTATTATTTATTACTATTATTTATTACTATTATTTATTACTATTTCAAATATAAAAACACAACAGATACAAAAATACATTTATTCATATCCAAGATCTACAATCCGGGAGTAGTGAAACCTTCTCAGAGTTTTCACTAACTCCCATTCCACATATCGCCGATATCGTTCGGCACAGCATGAGCATCCGATGATGCACTGGTACTCTGGCTCCATTTGTTTGATGCTTCTGTTTATTTTTATATCCCACAGGAACTGGTGAAATACCTCCATTATTCTAATTTGCGTTGTGTAGAAAATGAGGTCCGGAATTATTTCTGCTTCTCTATCCTTGATAATTTCATTGATTTGCGGATAATAATATTTTATCCTATTGATCATAACTTTGATATATTTTTCTAAAATAATAAATAGTAAATAATGTGAAAATAAAAATTTTAAATTTACCGGAATCGTCAATATCCTTCATGAGGGTTGCAGAGCTTGGTATTTTGTACATAGTGAAAAAATGAATTCTAAACAAAAAACCGTTTGTTTAAATCAATCAATAACCAATTAGAAATTAACCAATTAGAAATCGACCAATGAAATTATCTCATTTCGAACATTGTCAACAAATTCTCTATACTCTAAATTTCTCAACCCCAACATGACAACCTTTCCACTAGCAAACACGTTGACACATATAGGGTTATATTTTATTAGTCTTAGTGCCGGAAACAATTCCGGTTCAAACATACAATCACATTTTTTCGACATGTTATATAGATTGATACTATGTCCCATATCCATAGTAACGGTAATTGATTGGATTTTAATATTATTTATTCGATATTGTAATTTATTAATATCCAAAGGTTTCTTACATCCCATGATTCGGCATTTACCAGTCTTGAAAAATATTATCGGATATTTCCCGCTTCTATCGATAATTTGCTGAGGTTTCCCTGGTGGGAACCTCATATTCGATACATCAAAATTTCCTCGATAATTTATATTTGCTAACATTATTAAATCATTTATGAAAATTAGTCTTTATATACAAATTGAGCACGAGTTCATTAAATCATCGAATATAAACAAATACACATATATAAAATTTTTGAAATGGAATTAAGAAATGATGCAGTATACCAAATCGTTGGTCCGAGTGGTAGTGGAAAAACATTATTTGTTTGTAAATTACTAAAATCAAATTTATTCAAATCAAAATTCAACAGGATTTATTGGCATAGGGGTGCTGATGAAGAACATGGATTAACTCAATCAAGTTTCTGTAAATTAAAAAACATGAAAATAGTAAAGGGATTCGATAAAAACTGGTCCAGCCGATTAAAGAAAGGCGATGTCATTATTATCGATGATTTGTATCAAGAAGCTAATAAAGAAAAAGATTTTAATAATTTATTTACAAAAATCAGCAGACATGTTGGTGTAACAGTTATTTTCATAACACAAAATCTATTTCATCAAGGTGGGGCACATCGAACACGTAATTTAAATGTACAATATTTAGTTATTTTCAAGAATCCTAGAGATGCAACAGTGATTGATTTTCTTGCACGTCAAGCATACCCTAACAATCGTAATTTTCTTATCAGTGCATTTCAAGATGCTACAAAAATACCTCATGGATATATATTTCTGGATTTCACACAACAATGTCCCGATGATTTACGTGTAAAAACAGATATTTTCAACCCAAAAGGTGCCATGGTTTATAAACAAAGTTGAAAACCTCTATGAATAATAATGTTTCTAAAAGCAAGGGTGAAAAATATTAAGAAATTAAGAAAAGGTATTAGAAAGACTATTAAAGTTCCAAAAGTTCCACCAACAACTAGTTATACACCCTCTAAAAAACTTGTAACTGAAAATTTCTCTGCAATGAATCTTATTTCGAAAAATCCTAAACCTAAACGTAAAACCCGTAAAACCCGTAAAACCGGTAAAAAAGTAGTTAAAAATCATCGCAGTTTTCCATTTTTTAATGCATTGTTAAAGGCCCCGAGTATGAAAAGAATGAATATATTGCAATCATTCCCAAATTTTGTTGTCGATGATTTACTCAATATTATACTTAAAGTAGTCAAAGGCAAAATTAAAATCAGTAAATCGAAAAAACATTTATTGAGCAAACATAGGAAACCATTGTTATCTTTAGTAAATAATAAAAATCGTAAGCAAATGAGAAAAATTATATATAAACAACAAGGTGGATTTATTGGCGCATTAATACCTCTGGCATTATCATTATTAGGTGGAGTTGTAGGAAATCAATCATAAACAATGGGTGCTAATCCTTCATTGCCCGACATTAAATTTAATTTTAAATCTTCTTGTTGTAATGGAGAAGATTTGGACGAACCCAGAAGACGAAGCCGGTTTCGGTGGAGTGGCAAAATTAAACAAAAGAGTTCCGAATTCGAAAAAAGAAACCCAGAAGTGGTTATCAGATCAGCTTGCGTACAGTTTGAACAAACCAATGCGGAAAAGATTTCCAACAAGAGCGTATAAAACATTTGGTATTGACGATTTATGGCAAATGGATTTGATGGAGATGATACCTTATTCGAAAATTAACAATGGGAATAAATATATTTTAACATGTATTAATGTATACAGTAGGTTTGCACGAGCAATACCTGTCAAGGCAAAATCTGCAGAAGAAATGTCCAAGGCAATTAATATTTTATTTAAAGACGGACATCCTAATAACTTGCAAACAGATTTAGGTATTATTATTATTATTATTATTATTATTATTATTATTATTATTATTATTATTATTATTATTATTTTAGGTAAAGAATTCTACAATAGTAAAGTTAAGCAAATCCTCGATAAATTGAAAATAAATCACTATTCGGTACATTCTCAATACAAAGCTGCCCATGTTGAAAGATTTAATCGAACATTGAGAGATAGATTAAAGAAATTGTTCGTGCATCAAGGTAATAAAAAATGGGTAAATGCTTTACCGAAAATAATAACAAGTTATAATCATTCATCACATCGAGGACTGAATGGATTGAGACCTGTTGATATTACATCAAAAACACTAGTATCTAAGAAATCTGTAAAAATTGCAAAACCTAAATATAAAGTCGGTGACCATGTTAGAATTAGTAAAATTAGTGCATCACCATTTATTAAAAATTTTGATACAAATTGGAGTGATGAAGTCTTTGTAATTTCAAAAATAAATACTAAACAGAATCCTGTAATGTATGTCATCAAAGACAATGATAATAATATTGTACAGGGGAAATTTTATGAGCAGGAATTACAAGTCATTCCTCCCCCAAAAGTATTTAGAATTCAAAAAATATTGAAAACTAAAAAGGTCGGTAAGGATAAACAATACTATGTCAAATGGCATGGTTATCAAAACCCGTCATGGATATCAGCAAAAGACCTAGTAAAGTGAATTTTTATACTATTTTGCCGAGCAATAGTTGTCCATTAATTCATCCTGAAAATCAAGCAAGCAAATTCATCATCGAACTCCAAAACCCCATCTATTTGGATAATGACTGGGAAGTTGCTCTGTTGGATTTTACATTTGTATACAATTTATTCCCAATCTATAGCAAATCTGTTATTGAATATAATAAGAAAGTAGCAGTAACGGAATATATTAGTGTTCTTATTGATAAAGATAGTTATAACTTGACGAGTTCATCGAAATCAAGGAAACCTATAATTTATGATGATGGTCAATATATATACATGAATTGCTTGAATAAGCCATTCGAAATTATATTTTCTACAGTGGCTGATGCTAAACGTCTTGGATTTACTGATTTACGTAATGTATTTAATGATACAGTCAAAATAAATCTCTCTACACTTCCAAAATCTAATAATTTAGTGGAATTTAAATTTAAGCTATCATACATTGAAATAACAGAGCATGCATATACTTTTAAAGATAATTTATATATTACAGACCTCGAACAATTACAAACTTATTTAGGTGAGAATTGTAGCGATATTTTAACAGTTTTTGAGCTTCAAAAAGATAAAGTATTTAGATTTAGTATAAATTCTAATCTTAGTCAAGTTAAATTTGACTCAAATTTGACAAAAACATTAGGATTGATTAAACCAGTATGTACACAAAATGAACAAATTTGTGAAGGAACAAACAAACCGAAAATCCTTAAACATCATCAGCAAATGTTCATTTACAGTAATATCGTGGAACCAGTTATTGTTGGCGATTCTAGTGTTCCTTTAATGAAATCTATATGGATTGAAAAACATGATCAAGATGAAGTTGTACAAATCAATGTAGAAAATCCCATGTATCTACCTGTTTCAACATCTTGTATAAACAATATAGAAATAAATATAAGAGATGATTCTGGTCAATTAATCGAATTTCCAAAAGGCTCAAAAACTCATTTGACATTACATTTTCGTAAAATAAATGGCTAATTCTGATATTATTAGTATGTATAGTGGTAGCCAATCTGGTGGTGAATTACCATATTTTATTGGTAAACAGTACGGATCAGGATGGTTGAGAACAATTGGTAGATTTGCCCTGCCTATTCTTAAACGTATTGGTAGTTTTGGTATGAAAACTGCAAAAGATGTTATTATGAATGAACAGAAAATATTACCATCTCTAAAAACAAATGCTTTAGCAGAATTAGGGAAAGTTTTACCCGGGGTTGCAGGTATGTTTCAAAAAGAAAAACCTCCAGCTCCAGCTCCAGCTCCAAAACGTAAAAGACATGGAATATCACGTATAAACAAACGAATGAAAGGACATGGAACTATATTTGCAAAATGATTTGTGGTAAATCTGAATTATGTATATTTGATAGACCGTCGCCCCAGGCTGTAATAGAATTTGGGGCATTTGAGGAAGTTTTTCCTATGAATTCAATTACCGATAGTAGAAATGATATCGAGTTTTATATTAATGGTTCGCAAACCGAATATTTAGATTTGAACGATACTTTATTGACTGTTCAGATTAAGGTTGTAGATAAAGATAGAAAAGTTTTGGATGCCAATGCAGATGTAATACCGAACAATTTCCTGTTTCATACTCTGTTTAAAGATGCCGTGTTGGGATTTAATAATATCAAGATTGAGGGCGGAAATAATACATTCATTCACAAGGCATTAATAGAAACTATTTTAAATTACAATTCCGATACTAAAAATACATGTCTTACTCCTATGGGCTATGCAGCAGCAGATGATGAAAGAAAAAAGTGGGTAAAAGGCTCAAAGGTTTTCACCATGTGCTCATCATTACAACTTGATTTTATGGATCAACCGAAATATTTACTACCGGGGGTTAATGTACATATTAGACTGAAAAGGTCTGATTCTGCATTATCTCTTACTAGTGCAACTACTACACCAATATGTCAATTAGTTGATGCAAAATTATTGGTGAGAAGAGTTCGAGTAGACCCCTCAGTATTAGCAGGTCATCAATTGGGTCTTAATTCAAAACATGCAATTTATCCATTAAAAACAAAGGAAATTGTACAATTTGCTATTGCTAAAGGTGCTTCATCATTCTATAAAGAACAAATATTTGGTGACAGAAGAATGCCTAATTTTATTCTGATAACATTTCAAAGTGAAGCACAATATAATGGATCATATACTGCGTCCAGCTCAATTTTCAAAAACTTTGGTGTTACATCATTGACTTTGTCGAAAAATACTGATTATAGAGAAACATATATTCAAGATTTCGAGAATGATAATTACTGCGCGACATATATGCAGAGTATTGTTAGAAATCTGGGTTATTTAGATAAAAATTTGAATTGCGGAATAACTCTAGAAGATTTTAAAAGCAAATACCCATTTTTTACATTTGTTTTAGCCCCTGATTTTGATTTAAATCAAAGTCAATTACCTCAAAATGGAAATTTACGACTGGATATAAAGTTTGCAAGAGCTATTACTGAACCAGTACATGTTATAATATATGGAGTATTTGAAAATGAAGTTCAAATTACTGCAAATAGAACTGTGTTGGTATAAATGTATACAGAAACATAAAAAGTTATCATGGAGTAAGTTGTTTTTTATACTCTGGATTTATTTAAATAGTTCTGTTCAGGTCAATAAAATCGGAAAACAGATATTGGGAAATGAATTTGTTGGAGTTTTTCCTCTTGATAAAATTCCATATTTGAGCAATAATCAAGCAATAATCGTCAATACTCAATCGTCTCATCTTGGTGGAGAACATTGGATAGCTATATATGTGAAACCTGGTAATATATTCGTGTTCGATCCTATGGGTTTTTATTACCCGGCTTTGTTGATATCAAAACTACAAACAATGGGGAAACCTATTGTGTATAATAAAACTATGTTTCAAAATCCCTTGACCCAAACATGTGGTCAACATTGTTTAGCTTGGTTATTGTACAAAAAATTTGATGTTTAATAAATGTATCCTTTCCTTTATTGTTATGGTTATTAATATTATTATTTTGAAAAAATATTATTATTTTGAAAAATATTATTATTTTGAAAAAATATTATTATTTTTAATTAATTTTATTATTATTTGCGTAAATATTATTAATTCTACATAAAGAACACATTTGCCTGATGCATGCACAGTGCAAGTTAACAAAGGCATGACTAACAAAGGCAGTCACATGTTTTTCTGAATGATTTATGTTACATACATGCATGCGTGTGATTGGTTGAGTTAGTAAAATATTCAGTGTAAATGTTTGTGTGTCTATATTCTCATTGGTTGGGACAGGAAAATATTCATTCTCTTTATAAACATTGACAAATCTAAAATTTGTCACAATTATTTCAAAATTTTTAAAAATCTATTCAAAATGGCAAACAATAATAATAATCGCATCTTGAGAGGACTCTTGACGAGTGGTAATTTATTTTATTTTATTTTATTTTATTTTATTTTATTTTATTTAGATATAGTAGATTGGTTTGAAGTCACAGAAAACGAAGATATTCTGAATCTGGATAATATATTCGGTAAATTTATTATTATTATTTTAATTTTTATTATTATTTTCTTTAGAACCTATCATCATTAGCGATGATGAGGAAGATGATATAGTTTTTATGGGAGAAATGAATGCCCCAGTTAATGATGGGCAAAACAATGATGTCAAAGAAAAAAGTAAATTTAAATATTTTTTCATTTTATTAAATTAATTTTTTCATTTTAGAAAATGTTTCAATTTTCAATGTCGATATTGACGACGAAATGAATGCCCCAGTTAATGATGGGCAAATCAATGTTGTCAAAGAAAAAAGTAAATTTAAATATTTTTTCATTTTATTAAATTAATTTTTTCATTTTAGAAAATGTTTCAATTTTCAATGTCGACGAAGAAATTATTAAAAACATCTCTGAAGATGAAAGCCTGTCTGAAGAAGAAGAAAATGATTTATGCCTGTCTGAAGATGATTCCGATATGGATTCGTTATGTTAGATTTATTTATTTTTAATATATTTTTTATATGCTTTTAAAATTTATAAGGAATTTTTAAATATTTTCATATTAATTTCATTTATTTCTTAAAAACTTTTGTAATTAATTTATGATGAATTTATGAAGAAAATGATTTATACCGAATTAATAAGAAAATGATTTATGAAGAAAATGCTATATGCCTAAATTAAGAAGAAAATGATTTATGATGAAAATGCTATATGCCCAAATTAAGAAGAAAATGATTTATAATGAAAATTATGATTTATGACCAAAATAATGATGAAAATGATTTATGCCCAAATTAAGAAGAAAATGATTTATGCCCAAATTATGATTTATGACCAAAATAATGATTTATGATGAAAAATGATTTATGAATTTATGATGAAAATGATTTATAACCAAAATTATGAAGAAATTATGCCTAAAATTATGATGAAATTTATGAAGAAAATGATTATATGAAGTAAATACTACTTTTTTGAAATATAATGAAATTATTGTGAAAATATTTAAAATTATAGTTATAAAATAAAACCTTGTAGTTTGCTATGTGCATCTACAATAGTTAAAATACTTATAATATTAATAATAATAATAATAATAATAATAATAATAATAATAATAATAATAATAATAATAATAATGTAGTCTACAGTGAGCACGTAGCTACATAGTAGTCTGCAGTCAGCATGCAGCTACTGCGCTCTAATAATATTAATAATAATAATAATAATAATAATAATGTAGTCTACAGTAAGCATGTAGCTACATAGTAGTCTGCAGTCAGCATGCAGCTACTGCTCTTTAATATAATAATAATAATAATAATAATAATAATAATAATAATAATAATAATAATTGACCCATAATTTCTACTAGTAGTTTGCAACTACATCTCTCTTATAATAATAATAATTGACCCATAATTTCTACTAGTAGTTTGCAACTACATCTCTCTTATAAAAATAATAATAATAATAATAATAATAATAATACTTTTAAATTTCCACGTCTTTGTTAGTTTTGATCTAATAATATACCCTTTATTAATAATTGTTAATAGTTATCCCGTTTTATTGTCTAATAAAACTGAATAACTACTAACAATTGATAATAAAGATATTACAACAATATTACAACAATATTTAGATAATTATTAAATAAATTTATTAATAGGTAAATTATATCCTCGTTATTGTGTTTCTTCGACTGGGCATACTAAAGTATGTCACAAAAATATGAGAAAATACTATGGGCATAAATTCTATGGAATCAAATACTATTTATGCCCAATATGCCAGACTTCCCAACCTATAAAATATAGTGATTTTTATAATAGTCATTCTAATCATTTAAACCAATTTCCATCAAATAAAAAGAAACTTTTTAATAAGTTAAATAAAAATAATACAGCACAAACTATAAATAATACAGCACAAAATATCAAAACTATAAATAAAAATGTGAATAGCACAACACAAAATACTAAACATATCAAAAATGTGAATAGCACAACACAAAATACCGAACATATCAAAAATAAAAATGTGAATAGCACAGCACAAAATGTAATTAATAATGTAATTAATAATGTAAATAATAATGTAAATAAAAAACGGCCTGCTGTTACTCCTGTGTCTTGTGTTCCATCTAAAATTGTTAAAGTTATTGATGGTGGTGATGAAATAGATAATATTCTAAATAATATATTAAATAATAATCAAATAGGTGGTTCAGTTGATATAGACAACGAGCCAGAAATAGAATTAGATTTTAAGGGGGCTAGAAAAAATCTAAGGTTTGACGTGGAGAAAGACGCCTTAGTACAAATATCCATAACACCAAAAATTATTCAAAAATTAATATCAGAAATGAACGGTATGGGGCCCGTTAAAATTCAGTTCACGGTTCTGATTCAATTTGAGAAAGACGGCGAATTAAAGGATAATTTCTTTTCTAATAACGCCGAAGTTTTTACGGAAAACTTTTTAATAAATGGCATCACTAAATTAAATAATAAGATAGAAAAATTTACATATTTAGGTAGCGGATGGCGGGTTGTTAAAATTAAAGAAATCGACTTTATAATAAATAAGTATAAGATTATGAATAGGTTAGCTGGACATAGTTATATCCCCACCCCAGCGGCTTTAAAGTCTAAAAAAGCCATTGTTAATATTAAGAACACAGATGATATGTGTTTTATATACAGCGTTCTAGCCCTCTTAAAGCGTGATGTTATACGCAGAAATAAACATCGAGTTAGTGCTTACCAAAATTATTTGGATGAAATTAATTTTGACCCCATTAGTGATTGCCCTATGAGATTAAGTAACATCCCAAAATTCGAACGCAAAAACCGTGAACTTAACTTAGCGATTAATGTTTTAATATATAGAAATAAGCCAGCTAAACCTGTCAGCAATGATGATGATTATATCCCTCATCACCCCCAGTTAGACATTATTCACCGATCTAAGGTCATAGGTGGTGAACCAATATATTTACTTTTATTAGAAGACGGTGATAATTTTCATTACACCGCAGTTTTTGATCTTCAAAAACTAATGAATTCACACCCAAATAGCTCCTGTCACCTTTGGATTCGCGTCAACTGGTGCCCACATTGCCTTAATGGCTTCAGACATAGGAGCGCTTATGATATCCATGTAGACCTATGCCGTAAGAATCAAATAGGTTCTACTTTATATACATTACCTAAAGAGAAAAATTTAATATTTTCAAACTACGCAAAAACAGTAACCCCGCCATTCGTAATATATGCAGATTTTGAGTCGATTTTACCTGAGGATATCACACACCATCAGAAACATATGCCGATAACAGCAGGCATGTTACTAATTAATAATTATAACAAAACTAAATTTTATTATGAGTTTGTTGGTGAGGATTGCGTGCTGTCTTTCTTGCATAAGGTGGAGGAAATTGCTGTCACAATTGTCCTGCCATATTACGAAATTAACTGTAATAAACCTATGCAAACCTTGTCTTTCGCTGAAGATCGTGCTTTCTTTGATTCCAGGACCTGCTATCTTTGTAAAAAATTTATTAGAGATAGAGTTAGGGACCATTGTCACTTCACAGGTAAGTATCTTGGTGCTGCCTGTAGGAAATGTAATGTGTCTCGCAGAATTCAGAGACAGTTACCAGTTGTTTTTCACAATTTGAGGGGATATGATCTCCATCATATTTTGAAGTATGGTTTGAGTAATTTTCCTTCTTGGGAATTGAATATTATTCCAACCACTACGGAAAAATTTATCTCTCTCATCGCGTACATTAACAAATTGCCTGTTCGTTTTATTGACAGCATGCAGTTTGTTAATTCATCACTTGCAAAAGCTGTTAAGACTCTTTCCGATCTGCCTTTAACTTCTTCTGTTTTTGATGGCGCAATTGTTCGAGCAAAAGGTATCTTCCCTTATGACTTCGCTACATCTCTTGAGGTCCTGGAATCAACTCTTGAACTACCTCCTATTTGGGATTCTGTGTCTAATGATGAATATGAATTAGCCCAAGTTATTTGGACTCAACAAAATTGTAACAATATGTTAGACTATATGTTAACATACCTTAAACTTGACGTGTTTCTCCTCGCAGATTATTTTACACAATTCCGTGAAAAGGCCATTGCATACAATGGTCTTGAGCCTCTAAATTTTTATGGCATTCCCGGTATGTCATGGGCCTCAGCGCTTATGACATTAAAGGAACCCATTGAACTTTTACAGGACATGGAAATGTTTAATTTCTATGAAGGAGGGATACGGGGTGGGTTAACATTTGTTAACAAACATTATGTTGCAAGTTCTGAAGACACAGAACTCTTGTATATAGACATAAATAACTTGTATGGTTGGGCCTTAAGCCAAAATCTTCCGTATGCTGATTTTGAATGGGTGTATGATGACCTTGATTCTGTCTTGTATGAATGTAAGAATGCTGATATCGATAACCTTCCATATGGGTATACTATGGAGGTTGATATTGATATCCCTGTTTGTGTGCATGATTATTTGAATGATTTTCCGATTGCTCCGGAAAAAATGTGCCCGCCAGATTCGAAAGTTGAGAAGTTAATGCTCACGCATTGGCCGAAGAAGAACCATGTTCTTCATTGGCGACTTCTCAAATTGTATATTGAATTGGGGGCTTTAATTAAAAATGTACATAGGGCAATTAAATTTAAACATGCACCCATTTTTAAAGAATACATATCAACTAATACAAATTTGCGCTCAAATTCAACATGCGAGCTGCATAGAGATTTATACAAATTATTTAATAATAGTCTGTATGGAAAATCCGTGGAAAACCTTAAAAAACGGATGAATTTGAGGCTATGCAATTCAGCTGAAAAGATGATTGTATATGCTTCAAAGCCGACTTTCAGGAAATCAATTAAAATTGCTGATGACCTGATTGCTGCACATCTGTATAAGGATTCTATATGTTTAGACAGGCCTAGCTACATTGGTCAATCTGTGCTAGACCTGTCTAAACTGAGGATGTACCAGTTACAGTATATCGAATTGGCCAAATATAGAAATGAATTTAACTGTGATATTAATATCGTTGCCGGCGATACTGACTCCTTTTTTCTTGAGGTTAGGCACTGTAAGCTTGACACTCTTTTGCCGGCAATGATTCGTGACAATCTTTTAGACACTTCCAACTATGACCCGGCACATCCCTTATACTCTAGAAACCTTGATTCTGTGATAGGTAAATTTAAAGATGAAAGTAAAGGTCTAGGGTATAAGGAATGGGTTTTCTTAAGACCCAAGTGCTATAGTTTGTTAGGGGCTAAAGATCATTTGAAAGCAAAAGGAGTCAGGTTAATAGGTACAGAAATTAAGCACGAATCATATTTAGAATGCTACAATAACAACGTAGTATTTTCTGTACCACAAAGTAGGATAGGGACGCGGAACCATCAATTGTTTACATTTAAAAACAATAAAATCGCATTGTCAAACAACGACGACAAGCGGTTTTGGGTGGGGAAAAATTCCAGTCTGGCATATGGGCATTATTTAGGATTTGAGGAAACAGATGCTGGCCAAGTATTAAATCATGAGGAGATTGGTGGCCAAGTTTTTATTCCTGAGGAGATTGGACCGCTTTTTGGTGGAGAAAGCCCATCTTTCGATGATCCAGACAGCCCTATAAACAATGTTGATTTAACAGACATTGATGATATTGTTTTATCAGATTAATATATCTTTTTAAAAAAAAAAAAATGTTTTTGTATTCTTTATATATATTTTATTGAAAACTCGTTATAGTTTTCACCATTCTTTCTATGCTTAAACATTATATTTAATTAATTATCGAAAATGTTTCAGCATAGAAAGGATATTATTTGTAAATTTTTATTTTGTGATTGTTTTTATATATTTGGTATACAAGCAGTCAGCATGCATACTGCTCTCTAATAATAATGTAGTCTACAGTGAGCACGTAGCTACATAGTAGTCTGCAGTCAGCATGCAGCTACTGCTCTCTAATAATATTAATAATAATAATAATAATAATAATAATAATAATAATAATAATAATAATAATATAATAATAATAATAA
This sequence comes from Schmidtea polychroa, assembly GCA_959609185.1. Classification (NCBI taxonomy): domain Eukaryota; kingdom Metazoa; phylum Platyhelminthes; order Tricladida; family Dugesiidae; genus Schmidtea; species Schmidtea polychroa. The sequence goes on along the minus strand of CAUHTR010001959.1, from coordinate 2,566 downwards.
TAATAATAATAATAATAATAATAATAATATTTGATTGGCTATCTCAATTTTATAAATATAAAAACAAAAGTAATTTATTAAGAAATTTATTAAGAAATTTATTACTAATGATTTCTACGAGTAAAACTGATGAATGTGTAAATCATTTGGTATCATTATTATTATTTTGTCAATATTTATAAAAATGTTACTTATAGCAAAGAAGTCCAACCTATTCCGAAATTTCATCGAAATTTTTTAACAATGCAGTTGAAGATTTTATAAATAATCATGATACTTACACTGATAAGCAAATCATAAATATTTTAAAAATTTTCAAACATTCCTCTATTGAATATTTGAGGGATTTATTTAATTATGAGAAATCCATTTTAAAGTTATCCTGTTATTTAATGTACTTAGAAAAAATAGCGGTAAACAACGAATCACTGAATGAATACTTTTGGAGTTGTATGTTTTTAAGGTTGAAACCTGTATATAGTAGATTGATTTATGAATGGATAGCAAAAGCCGATTTGATTGAAAATAAGCTAACGAAAAAACTGAACGATATTAAGAAAAGGTATTTGACTTGTTCAATTTGTAAAGAAAATCAAGTTTCGGTTTTGTATTTACCGTGTGGTCACGTGATTGTTTGTTCTGAGTGTCACAAGAAGACTATTCGCAAGTGTCAAGCCTGTTCATCACTAATTAATGAATATCATACTATATACATGTAAATCAATATTTAATTTTATTGTTTAAATAAATGTATGTTTTGTTGATTTGTTGAGCGTGAGCAGTACCCTTGTGAGCATTACCCATAGGGGGACAAAATATTTTGTCGGATAGACTATGAGTATATAGACTCGGAGTATATAGATTAATAATAATAATAATAATAATAATAATAATAATAATAATAATAATAATAATAATAATAATAATAATAATAATAATAATAATAATAATAATAATAATAATAATAATAATAATAATAATAATATTAATAATAATAATAATAATAATAATAATATCTTTAGAAATAATAATTGGAATAACGAGATATATGGCTCATTCGAAAGGTCTTGGATTGAGCTTTAAAATGAGCTATCGATGAATAATTTTCGTTGGCGGGAACCTTTAAAAATTTAAAAATAATAATATGACCTTGAAAATAAATGTCTTTGTTCTACAGATGACCTTGAAAATAAATGTCTTTGTTCTACAAATGACCTTGAAAATAATAATATTTTGAAAAATAATAATATGACCTTGAAAAAATAAATGTCTTTGTTCTACAAATGACCTTGAAAATAATAATATTTTGAAAAATAATAATATGACCTTGAAAAAATAAATGTCTTTGTTCTACAAATGACCTTGAAAATAATAATATTTTGAAAAATAATAATATGACCTTGAAAAAATAAATGTCTTTGTTCTACAAATGACCTTGAAAATAAATGTCTTTGTTCTACAAATGACCTTGAAAATAATAATATTTTGAAAAATAATAATATGACCTTGAAAATAATAATATTTTGAAAAATAATAATATGACCTTGAAAATAATAATATTTTGAAAAATAATAATAAAATAGTCAAATGACCTTGAAAAATGGTCTCGGGAAAATGTTAATAACTTTTATACTACTAATGATAGAAATTACTTCTATAGCTCAAAAGATAGATCTCCGTCTGGGCTTCAAAATGATGTATCAATTGTTAATTAATTTTGAAAACTCAAAAAGTTCTGGCGCCCCGAAAAGTAGGACTCCGCTAGCACAGTTAATAATATTTTTGAAAAATAATAATAATTATATGACCTTGAAAAATGGTCTCGGGAAAATGTTAATAACTTTATGAATAGTGATGATGATGATACTTTCAATAGCTCATTCGAAAGGTCTTGCACCAAGCTTCAAAATGATGTATCAATATTTAAATAATTTTGAAAACTCAAAAAGTTCTGGCGCCCCGAAAAGTAGGACTCCGCTGGCACAGTTAATAATATTTTGAAAAATAATAATAAAAATAATAATATTTTTGAAAAATAATAATATGACCTTGAAAATAAATGTCTTTGTTCTACAAATGACCTTGAAAAAAAAAATGTCTTTGTTCTACAAATGACCTTGAAAAAAAAAATGTCTTTGTTCTACAAATGACCTTGAAAAAAAAATGTCTTTGTTCTACAAATGACCTTGAATGAGTCATACGACCTTGAAAATGACCTTGAATGAGTCATACGACCTTGAAAATGACCTTGAATGAGTCATACGACCTTGAGAATGACCTTGAATGAGTCATGGTCTTTGTTTAAATGCCCTTGAATGAGTCATATGACCTTGAATGAGTCATGGTCTTTGTTCTACAAATGACCTTGAAAATTTTATGAGTCATCCGATGAGTCATGGTCTTTGTTTCAATGACCTTGATGAGTCATATGTCTTTGTTCTACAAATGACCTTGAAAAAAAAATGTACTTTTAGACTTAGAAAAATTTTTTACCCCCGGGGGGGGGGGGGTTGTGCTAGCGGAGTCCTGTTCTAGCGGTGCCCAATCCATCTACTTGTGTGCCTTT
>CAUHTR010001956.1:0-35486 GCA_959609185.1 Schmidtea polychroa | reverse complement strand
CAATGATTTAATTATAAGATAACGCCAATCAAACATTCTTTTCACGATATATTTCGACAGTTTTCCTGTCATCATCAGATGGGATATAATAACTATACAAATTAAGGATTTTAAACAAATTTATTAATTATATATAAAAAAGGTTTTTATTTAATAAAAGTCATTTAATTATTTTTAAAAGATTATAATTAAATTAATATATTATTTTTTTTAAATTTTAACATTTAAAATTTAATTTAATAATTTAAAAATTTTATTAATTATTTAATTTAATACAACAATCAATAAATACAATATTAAAAAACCTATTTAAAAACTTATTTAAAAACACTCAAAACACAAGTATATTACTGCATTCTGCACATTAATTTTCGGATTCAATGATTTCATCAACAACGCCTCACAAATCACACGTTCCCAATAATTATCGAAATTTTTTAATAAAATTTTAAAATCAGACATACCTATTTTATTATTTATTAGATTATCAACATATTCAATTAAATCTAGTTTTCCTTGAAGGGCACATGATTACACAATGCTCAAGGTTTTCGATATACAATTTCTTAAATGAATTACAACATCTACACATGTTCCATCTTAATCTTACAGCCCTTATTGTGCTCGCCAATATGGGTCAAAGCTTTCGGTCTACAATGTTCTCGAGCTCGAAAACAGAGAATGTTTGATTGGCGTAATCTTATAATTAAATCATTGCCATGTATGTTTAACTATATATATACATATATACAAATGGAAAACGATCAAGAATGTTTGGTATGCTGTTCACTAATTGACAATGAAATGAGTTTGATATTGGAAAACTGTGGACATTCATTTTGTAAGTATTGTGATAAAGAGTGGATTGTTAATAGTCCAACTTGTCCAATTGATAGAATATCGGTTACCTCAGTTATAGCCACTATTGGAACCCTAGAAAAAATCATAAATTCTCAATGCCTTATTGATTTTATTAATTTTTCAAACTTATCAAATGCTATCAAGGAATTTAACTCGATATTTGATGATTTTCCAAAGATGCAGACGAAGAATATTTTCCCTCCTTTTTGTCAAGAATCTAGTGAATAATTAATTAATGAAACATATAAAGAAACAATCCAAACCTTCACGACACTGGAAATAGCCTCACTAAATATTTTAATAAAATATCGTGATATGATGCAACATATTATTAAAATTCTTCTCCAAATTCGTAAAAAAGTAACATCCCGCCTTTTAATGACGTTTTTAAACCAATCTAATGAAATAGTACACGTAAATATGATTGAATTTTGTATCTGGCGTTTTGCTATTCAGTGTATAAATGCTTATAAAAATAGAAAAATCAATCGTGCAAAATTTATTTATTACTCTAACAAAATATCAAAAAATACCAAATTTCTAAAAGACAATTTCTGTCATTCTACAAATCTGTTAAATGGTTAATGGGAAAAGTTTTAATTCACTCCAACAGATTCCATTCCAACGAATTGCAAAATTTATTTCCAGATTTATCAAATATAAACAATCAATTAAATTTGATTTCATTAGATTTTCCCAATGAAAATATCCAATTGCAAGAAAAGATGAAACAAATTGATGCCCTCATATTTGAAGATACAGAGGAAAATTTTCGGATAAAACTTATTCAAGGGATTTTGCAGACGATTGCACATGTGTTCGAAGTACTTTTAAAATTAGGAAGATCTATTTTTATAGATGCTGATTTTGTAAATAATTGTTTATTAGATTATCAACATATTCAATTAAATCTAGTTTTCATTGAACGGCGCATGATTAACCAATGTTTAAGGTTTTCGATATACAATTCCTTAAATGAATTACAACATCTACACATGTTCCACCAAAGTTTAGCAGGCATTATGAATAATATCAAAGATATGATAACAAATATTCACACAAATCTTAACTGAAAATATCAAGAACAAAATTAGAACCGAATGTATAATCCATTTGGATTCTATTCAAAGTAATTTTGGTAATATAGAGATACGAACTGTAAATATTCCAGACCTAGTTGAACGTTTTCGTTTTATTATGAGAGAAACATAAAGCTGTAATTATCCGAGAAATTAATTTGGAATAAATTTAGTATTAATGTCCTTAAATTGAAATATTTATTGGTTACACAATACACCTAATTCTGTTTTTACACGAATTATTTTTACACGAATTTGAAATAACACGAGTAAATACGAAAAAATATTTCTATTTTTACACGACATAATTTGAAATAACACGAATACAAAAAAAACAAAATTACTTTTTTTACATGAATTATTGGATTTAACACGTTTTTTTTCAGTATCTTTTTTTACACGATTTTTTTTTACACGAATTTCTCGGGAACCATTCTATCGTGTAAAAACAGAATTAGGTGTATACGTAATTTATATGAAAAAGTCAATTTTCAAGTAACATCGAAACAAGATCTTTCCGTTTAATAATATTTTTCATATTTGGTCATTTATACTTTCATTGCAGTGATTTTGTATTATAATTCATCTAAACTATAATTAAAAATAAATTATAGTTTAGATGGAATTATAATACAAAATGACTGCAATGAAAGTATAAATGTCCAAATGAAGCCGAATAAGCATTCTTTGTGCTCTATTATTTATTCCAATTTAGAAATAGGTCATAAATTTCAAATAATCTATTATTGAAATAATGAAATAATTTTCCTACTTACACCTCGTTCTGAGCAATAAAGTTCTCTATAATACATAATAATAATAATAATAATAATAATAATAATAATAATAATAATAATAATAATAATAATAATAATAATAATAATAATAATAATAATAATAATAATAATAATAATAATAATAATAATAATAATAATAATAATAATATAATAATAATAATAATAATAATAATAATAATAATAATAATAATAATAATAATAATAATAATATTAATAATAATAATAATAATATCTTTATAAATAATAATGATACCTAGTATGTAGCTCATTCGAAAGGTCTTGCACTGGGCTTCAAAATGAGCTATCGTTCAATAATTGTCGTTGGCGGGAACTCTGTAAATTTAAATTTTAAAAGATCACCTTGAAAAAAATTTACCTTAAAAAAATGACCTTGAAAAAAATATTTTAAAAAATAATAATAAAATAGTTAAATGACCTTGAAAATGGTCTTGGGAAAATGTTAATATCTCTACCAATAATAATGATACTTAGAATATCTATAGCTCATTCGAAATGTCTTTCAGTGGGCTTCAAAATACAATATTGTTCAATGAAATCCGAAGCTATCGATTGATGACTTAAATTGATGGGAACGATAACTTTTAGGATGCCAAATAGTGCTTCACCACTGGCTCAATTAATAATATCTTTAAAAATATTTTTGATACTTAGAATATCTATAGCTCATTCGAAAGGTCTTGCAGTGGGCTTCAAAATACACCATTGTTCAATGAAATCCGTTGGCGGGGACTATGAAAGTTTTAAATTTTAAAATATGACCTTGAAAAAATAATATGACCTTGAAAAATAATATTTTGAAAAATAATAATAATATTTTGAAAAATAATATTTTGGCCTTAAAACATGGTCTTGGGGAAATGTTAATATCTTTGACAAGATCTCTATGGCTCATTCGAAAGATCTCGCACTAAGCTTCAAAATGAGTTATTGGATATTAAAATCAGATGATGGGAACACTAAATTCCTGCATGACCAAAAGTAGGTCACGGCTGGATCAATTAATAATATTTTTGAAAAATAATAATAATTTATTGATGAGTTATATGACCTTGAATGAGTCATTAGATGAGTCTTATGGCCTTGAATGATTCATCGAATGCGTCATTCAAGGTCATGTGACTCATCGGATGACTCATAGTCTTTGTTTAAATGACCTTGATGAGTCATATGTCTTTGTTTAAAATTTGACCTTGAAATTTTTTTTAAAATTTTTCCACAGGGGGTGGGTATGTGATCCAGCGGTGCACAAAATATTTATCAAAATATAGCATTTATTTAACATGTTTACAAAACCTACAAAAGTTAGTTGCTAGACTATCTAGTATTTTAAAATTTATGACAATGAAAATTTTTAAATACTTCGTTATAACAAAAACTGGATTTATTTCACTTTCAAAATAAATGGCTCAAATATTATTTCAATAATTTCCAACAGATATTAAATAAACATTTCAAAATGTCAAATGTGAAATTTTATTCGGAATTTGTTCACCTTTTTTCCTTATTTTCCCACACAGCCTCATATAAGCTTGGGAAATTTGTCTTTGAGATGAAATCAAAGAAATCTTACTTTAGATTATTGACTAATTGGGGCCAATTATGCCAATGGCAATATATTATTATGGAAAATTGTAAAATTTTTAATGAATTGTTTTAATTTTAGGTAAAGTTTAGAAATTGTTATTATAAATTCCACTCCAAATTTCTAACTTCAAAATAAAGAATTTCCCACATTTTTGAACATTTAAAAATTCAAATGAAAATTAAACAAATAGGAACTTGTCATCATTTTGTAAATCTGTAAATCTAATTTATTTATGTGTATTTGCAGAACGTTCCGACGTCGTGTAGGCCGAAAGAAGTGAACAGAAAACTTAAACTAACCACTATACAATATTTTTGGGTATTTTGTTAAGTCGGTATCACTGTCTGACTCCTTTGTGTTCTTTTCAAAATTAAGTAAACAACCCAACACAAAAATCTTTATTTGAAACTAATACAGTTACACTTTAGTTATAATTTTTATTAATTCAACTACACTTGATACAACCCTTTTATTTGCTCTGCACTTTTCAATACAACTACAAATCTTCGAATGGGAGATCTCCCTTTCTGGTACGTTCGATTTAAATTATTCAATTGATAGTAACTTCAAAATTTTCTTTGTTACTCTCGCTAAATTTCTCGTTTTATTTTCTTCGACCAACTGGCAATTTTGTTTACTTGCCGGTCGCTTTTATACCCATTTTGTAATTGATTTTACTTTGACAAATTAGTCTAGATCAAACTTCCCCCGGGCTTCCTCTTGTAGCTCTAATTGCTTTGAGGAATTTACTCGTCTCTTTTGACGTCTCGCCCCAATTTAATTTTAGTCGGCTGATTTAATTGCCTTCCTTAATTTGATTGATAATTCAGGTTCTCTCAAATCGCTCGGGTTTTCCATTGTCTCGGGTTTCCCATTAGCACGGGTTTCCCATTAGCTCGAGTTTCCCATTAGCTCGGGTTTCCCATTATCTCATGTTCTCTATTAGTTAATTAATTTTTAATAAATTTTTGTTTGTTTGTAATTTATTCCTTCTAGGAACCCCATTGATTTTATTTTATTATAGTTGAACTCGTATTATTTTTCGGCATCCGCCCATACCAGTTTCCCCCGAAAAATATTCATTTTTAATTTTTGATTTTTTTTTAATTAATATTTTGTACTTTAAATTATTATTGTGAATTTGGTCTTTTATTGATTTTTCACTTCATATTTGTACCTCTCTTGTTGAAACCCAACAATATGATTGTTACAACCAACGAGCAGCCGAGTTCATAGGTTGCCCAGTACCTCTATCATAACAAATTCGATTCCAGCCATTTACTATTATTGTAATAAATTATGATTTCTACGATATTTATCAAGCATAGAAATCACTGTTATTAAAAGGAATTTAATCATAGAGGCTAATTTAAGTAAAAATTAAAGTCTACAACCTGCTATCTACTCATCAATACTAGTATGAGATGATAAATACCAAAATACAAATTTCACTAACAACCTAATGGTAGATAATTTATTCGTGGTACAGGAGGTTATCCCCCATTAAACTTTGAAAGCTTTGCTGGCGAATTTGTAAAATATTCCTGACTTGGGTTTGGTGATATAGATAAGCCCTACCTGTAATACCGAAATTATTATTCCTAAAACAAGTAACTTGTATAAATAAAGTAGTATATTGTATTTCATTTATGACAATTCTTTCTTGTTGAACCCCAACATTATGATTATTATTATTATTATTATTATTATTATTATTATTATTATTATTATTATTATTATTATTATTATTATTATTATTATTATTATTATTATTATTATTATTATTATTATTATTATTATTATTATTATTATTATTATTATTATTATTATTATTATTATTATTATTAAGTGATGATCAGTGTTGAATTCAAAATCCCCTTGATATATGAAGAATAGAGAATTGAGGGAAAATACGGATAAAATGGCAGTATATAGTAAGACTAACATGAAAAGAAAACCGTTATCCTAATTTCGTGTATTCATCAAGCGGGAATACTTCATAAAACATGATAATATTTAGCCATTACAACTGTGGACGATTATTTGCCTTTGATAATCTTTCACGCTTTGAGAGGCGTCTGGGAATTTCCTGGGTGTGTCGGGGCGAGAATTTGCCTAATTACATATCACTAGTGTCGCTAGCAAAGTTAGAAGGCATCATAATTAGGCATCTGCGTGATTAGGCCGGGTCTCTGCGGCTTGAAAATTTGCCCACTCATTGTTTAAATAGAACAATATCGTAATGAAAAATGTAACCAAGAAAATTAATAAACATTAATTTATCTCCAATTTCCATAGGAAAACAATCGATTTTGAATAAAAACTTGTTGCTATTGACAACATATAATTACAGGTTTTGTTTCAACAATTAATTAATTTGTTTGTTTAAAATTTGAATAATTTTTCTAAATGTCCTCGATCGAATTTTGAATTGTAACTTATTGATGTAGATTAAATGTATTATTATAATTTCTTTCATAATAATAATAATAATAATAATAATAATAATAATAATAATAATAATAATAATAATAATAATAATAATAATAATAATAATAATAATAATAATAATAATAATAATAATAATAATAATAATAATAATAATAATAATAATAAATAATCATAATATATAATAATAGAGTTGTATTTAGCTTTCCCAAACATTTTTGAAAAAAAGACATTCATTCTTCAGCTCAGATTCTTTCCCAATTGATTTAAAGCGAACAATGGCCGTTTCCTATAGCGCAACAAAAAACTCTAATTCCATCTGCTCTCCTCGAATTGAACTTGTCCATCTCCTCTAACATTGACAACTATATCCTTTCATCGCCACCATATCGCTTATCCAACTTCTCTTAAGTTATTTGATAGGCCTCTGCCGAATATCATAGGTTTTCTATAAATTTTAATGGTTTCCCATGAAAGTGAAACATCTTTGCTAAACCTTCTCCTTCTGATTCGTCTACACATGCAGTAAAAGCTGCTTTCCACTGTCCATACTCTTTCATTTTACCTTCAAAGACTGGGATTGTAATCTATTGAAGTCTTTTCAGTTTTCTTTTCAGCACTGAATTCTTTTTCTTGATCGTTTCATCATTTTCATTTTCCTTCTCTTCCATAAAAGATTGATTTGCCTATTTTCCATTAGTTCCCCAATCATTTCATGTTTTTCCTCGATCTCTTGCAAATCTTTGTCTAATACTGAAATGATATCCAATTTTTGCAATTTTTTACTAATAGCTCTCAGATGCCCCAATTCTTCATCTAGTCTTTCTTTGTGATCTTAATGTTCGTCCAACCATTGGCTGACTTCCTTCCCATTTATATCGTTTAGAATCTTGTTTCTCAATCTCGTCAATTTTCCTTTTTGCATTATCTTTTTCCATAATCATTCTAACATCTCGTCATCGTTTCCACCACATAACCTAATCGATAGAATTACCTCATTCTGAATATTATAATCGTATAATGTTCTATTTGATCAATAGTTTCCCAGCGTAATTTATTTTATGAATCGCTTTTGGAATTCCTTCTATTCTATGAAAATTAATCATGACACTCTCAATTGTATCTCTTGTTCTCACTTTAAGAGCAAGTATACGGCCCGCTACCGTCTTTACAAATATTTGAAAAGAGTACTGGGTCCCATAGCAACACTCTTTAATTTCCTTCGGTGGGTTGGGTATTAAACGACTCCATCACTAATCACTTACACAAGTGAGACTCTCACCCACGACTGAAACTTTTTTCATTTATAGTGCAATGAGATACATTTTACACTATAGAAATCTGAAAAGTGATAGAAAAATTAAATACTGCACACAAACACAACATACAAACTTTCGATTCATAGAAATGCACCACTAAGATACGTTTCTATAATAACTTTATTTTAGACAATTTTTAGATAAAAAAGATAGCTGAAATTTTTTTATATTATATTTTAATGAAAATATCAAAAGCAGATGAATTTGGCTCAATGTCTTTTCAATCCAGAAGCCCTTCATATTGAGCTCAGAAAAAAATTACAAAAATTAAAAAAATTATTTTTTTCACATTTGGCGATTTTTCCCAAAATGTTTTAGAAAAATACTAAAATAATTAAAGTAATTAAAAATAATTAAAAATATATCTGACTCACATTATATCGAAATAATTCCAAAATACTTAAAAATGTCATGAAATTCTTAAAAACCGTGAAAATTAATTAAAAATAATTTATAATTATACTGTTTACAAAAGGTTTAAGAACTTGAATAATCTCATATCTATTTGGATCAAAATTCAAGTCTTAAAATTTACTTAGAATTAAATATCTTACCTGAAAGCCATTTCAAAATTGGCTAAAATAAATTTCAAGAAATGAAATTTATTAAATTGGTGAGTCAATTTAATGATTTACACACTAACCACCACTATAGAAAATGTATCTCAGTGGTGTTTGGTGTACAATTAATACTCAATGCGCACACAGGCGTGATACATAATTAAACTCAGGATTGACCAATGATGAAATAATTAAATATATTACTAAATTACTGTGATAGTATTATTTTTCTAAATTGTAAATATTATTATTAGATATTTGTATTATAATATAAGTTTACTTCAGACTTATTTTTATTTGTGCTGTCTATTACAGAATTGTGGTGCATTGTGGATAGCAAGACGACAGCACGATTTTTATTTTAATACGTAACTGACTAGCGTCAAATTTCTTTGTGAAACCAAAAATGTTACTTTCAACTTCTCTTCCTCTATTTGGAAGGAAATTTGGTGGTATACAACTTTTGTTCTTTCGTAAAGTACCTACACATGTAAGGCCCTTGGATAATATGCAATTTGCAAGTTCGTAACTTGTAAAATAATTGTCTAATGTGATATTCCTATTTGATCGTTCAAATGGTTCACACAATTGTTCAACGACGGTTCTACCAAAATTTACTGCTCTACCAGCTTGTCCTTGGCCAAGGTACGGTATACCAAATAAAGGATAACTAGTCTTGCTATCACATATCCACCAAATCTTCATTCCGTATTTATCTGGTTTGGAGGGCATATGCTGTAGGAATTGAACTCTGCCTCTAAACGGGACCAACTGCTCATCGATAACAAATTATTTTTAGATTTATTTGCGAAGAATTTATAAATGATAGAATACATTGTTATAATTTGGAAACATCAATGTATTTGTGTGTAATATCTAGTAATTAAAACAAAATGTGATTCAAAGTCACAACCTAGTGTTAATTGGTTGTCGGTATTGATTGTTATTGTTATTGCTTTTGAAATATTATTTCTAATTTTTCAACAAACTCTTTAATAAGTGTGCATTTGTGTAATATTTTTGTTATTGATTTAAATTATTAACTTTAGCAGTTTTTGATTAGTTTATTAAATAAAATACATAATTGCAAAAAGAATCCTTTATTAAATTAAAAAATTATTCCCATCTGAAAGTGTGTAGCCTATAATTAAATTTGTCCATTCACGAAAAACGGCCTGAGCATACATTTTTAATTTATCATAAGAAATTCCTGAAATTTTAGCAGTGCTTGTCAGATATTTTAAAAAATCTGTCTTCCAGAATGACAGCGGATCTTTAGAATATAACGTGATTGCATTACTGGCTTGCAAATGTCAAGTTGAATTTTGTTTTAGTTAGACCTTTGATAATTTTTGTCGCAAATGTCTTCCTTTGATGGCATTATATTTATTTTGTACAAAACCGCTAGCTACAGAAAAAATAACTATTGTAATATTGTGGATTACTTTAGTAAAGAGATGATTTTATTAATATTTTTTAGCAGACTTCATTTCAGTTAATAAATTTATTAAATAAAATTCCATTCTTAATGTAGAATTTCAAGTTTAATTTTAAGTTTAAATAAAACAATTTCTCTCTTAATAAATCGATTGTCTAGTGTTGAAATCACGTTTTGTGGAGCGCTTGTTGTAAATTGAACTCATTCGAACTAGACTAGTCCAAATTAACATTTGTAAGTGACTAAAATATCATAGAATAGAAATTATGGTTTCGTAAAATTTTTCGAATTATAGTTAAAATATAACTGATTCTTCAAAATTTATCAAAAAACTTGCCATGTATTCCACTGATCTCAGATGTTTTCGAATCACAGATGATGACTTGTAAAACCATTTTTCCTTATGATATGGCTACATCAATGGATGTTTTACAGTCAATAACAGAATTACCTTCCAATTTGGGAGGGAGTTAGTCAAGAAGATTACATACATGCAAATCGAATCTGGCAACAAAACAACTGTGAGACACTGCTAATCTCAAGCTGGATGTTTTTCTGTTGGCCGATGTTTTTGAAGCTTTCAGAGAAAAAACATTTGACGAAGATGGACTTCAGGCTCTATCGTTTGTTTCTGTAATGTATTGTTATATTTTATTTTATTTTATTTGTTGGCTTTTTTAGTTTCAGGTAAACAACAATTCTGCACGTTGCACGTGGAGAAGGTTTTTTACCTTTGTTTTTTTTAAAAGAATTAACTATATTAACTATGGTAAATTATCGCTATAGAAAATGAATTACAAAATAAAAAATCCATAAAAAATTGTTAATTATTATTTCAAGCCAAAACCCAACCTAAACTATTCGGAAAACAAGTTTTGAAAATAGAACATATCAAATTTCAAGCCCAAAACTCAACTTAGAAAACTCAACCTAAACTATTCGGAAAACAAGTTTAGAAAGTAAATTATAATCTTGTATCTAACCAATGTCAATCGAACTAACGAGCCGAAAGAAATCTCAACCCAAACAATTAGGAAAATGAGTTTGGGAAACAAATTCTAATCTCGTGTCAAACTATTTACCCACTCAAGTCCGCGCGGATAATATAAAGCCATTAGATACAATAATTGGATACCACAGAACCAATAACTAAGGTTTTACTTTTATTGTTTTTATAAATAAAGTTTGAAGTTGAAAAATTGTTACTGTTCATTTTTTATAAAGTATTTTTTATTTTCAGTGCATACATTCACCCCAGCTGTCCCAAGACAGTTTCATTTAAAGGAGACTCGGCTGGGTTCTACATCTTTCCTTACACAGCACGAATCATCAAATAAATGAATAACCAATAATTAAAAATAACACATCCTGAACAATATAGGAAATTAACAGCATAACAGTTTCCATACCCGGATTAAGTTTGGCATCAGCTATTAAACAGTTACCTGAACTGATAGAACTTATTCAAGATCCAGAGCTTTACCGTTTATTTGAAGCTGGTATTCGTGGTGGAATGACATTTATCAACAAACACCATGTTGAAGCTGATGAATCAACACAAATGTCGTACCTAGATGTAAATAATTTATATGGATGGGCTCTGTCGCAAAAACTTCCTATTGGTGAATTTAGATAGATAAATGATCAGATTGAAATGAATGGTATTGTTGAAAGATGTGCAAATGGGGATAAGTTTTGTGGAGATCGTGGTTATGTTTTAGAGGTTGACATCGTCATTCCGGATTGTATACAAGATAAACTAGATGATTTACCTATAGCTCCTGAACTTTGCTATCCACCTGGTAGTAAAGTTGAAAAGCTGTTATTAACACACGAACCAAAGACCAATTATGTGATTAATAGTAGAGTTTTGACAGAATGGTTAAGTTACGGCACAAAAGTCACAAAAGTTAATCGCGCTGTAGAATTCAAGCAAGTGGCTATTTTCAAAGGATATATTGATTACAATACCCAAATGAGAGCAGCCAGTACGGATTCATTTCAGCGAGATTATTATAAATTAAAGAACAACAGTTTATACGGTAAAACTGTGGAAAACTTGAAGAAACGTATAAATTTGAGATTATGCAACAAAAGCAAAAGATTGATAACTTATTGTAGTCATCCTATGTTTCGTCGTAGCATCAAGATTGTGGATGATCTCATTGCTGTTATACTCAATAAGGAAATTGTGTGTTTAGATAGACCAATGTATATTGGACAAACCGTATTTGATTTATCTAAACTTCGCATGTACCAGTTTCAATATAAAGAACTACAAAGTTATAGAGAAGAATTCAATTGTCAAATTAATATCGTAGCCGGTGACACAGATTCCTTCTTTTTAGAGTGTAAAAATGTAGATTTACGCTTACAACTATATCCAAAAATGATTGGCGATGGGCTTTTAGATACTTCAAATTATCCAGTGACCGATCCGCTGTTCTCAAATAAAATTTGCTGTAATTGGGAAAGTCAAGGATGAGAATAAAGGAAATCAATATAAAGAATGGGTGCTCCTTCGACCCAAGCGCTACTCACTTCAAGGCGATAAAGAAACTCTAAAAGCCAAAGGAATGAGTCTTACAAATTCTAATATCACCCATGAAGCCTAAAAAAAGTGTATACTGATGGTGGAACAGTGAGCATCCAACAAAAGAGAATAGGAAGTGTCAATCATCAGTTGTATACTTTCATGACAGAAAAACGAGCTCTCCAATGTTTGGATGATAAAAGGTATTGGTTCAATTGTAATGAAAGCTAATGCCTACGGTTACTATAAGATTCGTCAAATGCATATCGCAACTGCTTCGATTACAAATGAATACAAATAGAAAAAAGTACTTTAACCATTAAATTTATGTGAATAATAAAATATATATTGTGAATAATTTGACTTAGTTAATTAAAATATGTTTTAANCTATTTGACTTAGTGTTTAAATTTGAAAAGGAAAAATATTATATTAGAAACTTTTACCACGTTAGGAGAGACTAAAAGCGTATAAATTTGTAGAACAGTGCAAACAATTCTGAAATCACAAGTTTATTATTAATTCATTTTTTAGTGTAGAATTGGTTATTGGAACCCTTCTGACCTATGATATTACCCATGGACAGAGGCGAGGCAGCTCCAACTTGCGCTCTAGGCAAGAAACAAGGACTGCTGTCATGATTTAATATTAATTAAAAAACTAGGTCATGAAGATTTCATGTGGAATGATTATTTTTATGCTTATTTTTCTAATAATTTTTCACAATAAGGTTAGATAAAAAAAAGAGAAAAAAACTTCGAAAAATAGGAAAAAAATCTAAAATTAAATTTTTATTAAAATTTTCCTTTACTTTATTTATTCACAAACTATAGTTAAATTGATTAAAATTTTTAATTAAGAATTTTTTCATTGAAATATTTTACAGAACTGCGAAAGCCGTATTTGAAGCAGTGAAAGACAGTCTCATCAGAAGAATTTTGTATTTATTCTATACAAATTAAACACTTCTTTCGTATTCATTCTCCATTTTAATCTATTATTTCAATAAACCAAATTTCGTCACAACTATTACAAAATTTAAACAAAACAAAAGTTTTCATTTGTAAAAATAATAATGCATTTGTAATAAATTCGATTGTATTTCAAATTGTATTTTAATCTCAATGTAATTTTTTTGTCGATTTAAACAAAGAAATGTTATTAAAATAAATTTTAGTAGAAAAATTAATTTAGGAAAAAAATTCGACCGAATTAAAATTGATAAAATATTTCATGGAAAAAATTCTCCTCCGTAATTGAAATCTCAGTTTATTTTAGAGCTGGAGAAATTAATTTTTTGATGTCGATAAAATTCCTCAATCGATGCCTCTTTTTGATATTTGATCTCGTCTCTGATTTTGCTCGCACGCGTTTGATTCATTGATTTTTAGATTGGAACTGGCAGCGTGGATTGGTGGATTTGTTTCCATAGCACAGGAGAGATTTTTTCTACAATTCGATTTCTGGAATTAATTAATAATTTAATAATATTTTTCTTTGACATAATTGTATCAATTGTTCAGCTATTCACAGGTTGTGGAGAGGGGAGTTTCAGGTTTATTTACTGTTCAACCCAGAATGGTTAGGATGTGAAGCATTGTATTGGGTTACTTCATATATACGGGAGTTAAAGACTTTATTAATTAATCAATTTAATTATTGATTAATTTATTAAACGTAGATTTTGAAGCATTGCGAATCAGTTTTTGGAACACTCTCAAATCCAAACGTGCGAAGATCATAAAATAAAATGATTTTTTAGAATTCGAATAAAAGAGAAACACATTGACATAGGATCTGCAATGCTGGTCTGGAACGGAATAGGTGTAAAGAAATAATTTAGTGTGTTTTAACATATAAAGAAGTGCATTAACGGGATGGAAATCACAAAATCGAAAATTAATTAATATTTACAATAATGTTTGAAAATGAGTCAGGCATAAAGTAGATGATATAGAACAGGGTTTCTTAAAGTGTGCTCCACCGATCCCATAATCAAATTTGAAATAAAAATTATAAATTTAAATCATCTAAAAACTAAATTATAATTTTAAAAAATTAACTTATAATTATTAATAATTCCGCCTTTTTTCTTTGGTGAGTAGCTATTATTTTCTTTATAATTTTTAACCATTGACAAAGCAGTTGAATATTTAATTTGAACAATAGCAGCTGCATCTTTAACACTGTAGCCTTGTTCGAAGACAAAACGAATTAAATTCTGTCTAGAAGCATTAGCAATTTTATCATAAGATTTGTTTTACAGATTTGTTTTTTTCAATATTTCTTCTATTTTCAGATATATGGGTTATTTAACGATGATTAAGATATACTGAAATTCAAAATAAAAAATGCAACAATATAATTAATTTAATATTATATTAAAAACAAAATATAATTGTTTAATTTTTATTATTTATTTAAAAGAAATACTTTTATCTATATTTATGAAAAAACGAAATTCATCGGTAAAAACACGAAATTCATTGGCAAAAACACGAAATAGACTGGCAAATGGTATATATGAAATTAATTTGTTGTTTTGAAATATTTAGATATACTTAATTTTAACTAAAAAAAAATATGTAACTGTTAACTTTGACAAAATTTTGGTGCACTTTAAGAGAAGAATATCCAGATTTATCAATGAACGCTGTTAAAATACTTCTTATTTTCGCTACGACTTATCTGTGCGAGTCTGGATTTTCTTAGTATGCTGCAACAAATACCCACCCTCTTGATTGGTATTTAATACAAGTTTTAACGGTTTTAATTTTTTTGAATTAAACATATTGTTTATAATTTTTTTTAAAAATAAATTCAACCAATAAAATTGGTTTAATTGAATTGATCATTAATTAAAGGCAAGTAAATCGAATCAAATCATTTTTAAACGTTCATGTAAAGAATAACCATATATATTCTAGAAATAAAATGAAGAAAAATAAAGATGGATCTATTCTTAACTATTTTACGAAAATAAAAGACAGCGGATGGAATTGATTAGTACAATAATAATAACAATAGTTACGTCGCGAATGAGCCAAAATCAGAAACACCTATTCAAGCAGAAACTGGAGATACAACTCAAAGTCTACCAGCAACTAGTGAGACATCAAATCGATCAAGTAATGTACTATCAGGTGACATTAGATTTTATCAAAATGTTACATCATTGAGCGATGATGAAAAAATCAATGCAATCAATATGATCGAAAATCCGGATTATTCATACAACTATTCACAGATAACTATAGACGGAAAGAACCGAAAATTTCAGTGGACTTGGTTTAAAACTTTTCCATGGTTGGCTTGTTTAAAGTCTACAGATAGTGCTATTTGTAAATTTTGATACTTTTTGAACTAAAGCAAGATCGAAATTTGGTTTCGGTGGGTTTCGAAAATTGGCATAAAAGTTCGGAAAATTTTACACATCATCAAAACACTGCTTCCCATCTGAAAACTGTAGCTATAGAGATCAGTTATGATTAGTTAAATAAATGAAATAAAACTTCAATGCCGAATAAAGTAAAATTAATTTTTGATTTATAATTTTTTGCAATCAATATGATCGAAAATTCGGATTATTCATACAACTATCCACAGGCAACTTTACACGGAAATAAAATAAATGTTAAATGAAAACATAAGCAGATCAAAAGTAAGCGAAGAAATAAATTATATTTCATAGATAAATACTATAGAAATTTTATAGAAAATTTTTATTTATTCCTCAACTCATACATTCATTGTAAATTAAGATTTTGAGGAAATTTCTGAAATTTGCATAAAATTTCTCTACAATTTTTATATATGAATTCAATTCCGTCTGGTAAATAAACAAAAGAGGTCAAGTTACTGGAAAGCCATTGTCAAAAGCTTTATAACTTTATATGACATTTTTCAGTTGAATGAATTAATTATATAAATTATAAACTGCATAAATTTGAATTTTTATGATTTTAATCTAAAAATAATATAATTGCAGTTCATTTTCTTTAACCACTTGTGCTGGCAATTAATTAACATGCGTCGTAAGGAATCCAATCGGATCAACTTTCAGCAAGTTTACATGTTATTTTAACTTATATAAGTAGGTTGGGTGTTATACAATATAAATTTTGTTGATGGAACTGCCGACTTAGCATAGATCACACAAAAGAACTTTCGGTTTTAGTGAATTCATTATAAATTCAACTTTACAAAATAAAAGAGGTGAAAAATTTTTGAGTCAAACCTTTCGTGAATTGACATTTGGAAATAAAATAAATTTGGAGTTAATTCTTCAAAGTAACATATTGGTTTTGTAAAGGGTACAGAAGCAGAAAGTATTTTCTTTCAGTTGTTGTTCTATACTAAGAACTTTCGTCATTATCATAATTTTGTCAAGACTTGATAGATAATGGAAAAAGTTCAATTTTGTTTGAGTACAGTCTTTACGTCCTTATATTTTTACGTTTATATTTTTATGTTACATAATATGACTGGTTTGTTTATAATCTAGAGATAACATGCTGAGATGACATTTTTAAATTTCATAAAATCCCATAATTTATTTATTCACCTTTGATCTGTTTTTTGCATTTAGAATTTCATTCATCTTTATTTAGTTTGTGATAACCAATCAATAACTTTTCTTTAACACAGATTTTCGGCTCTGATCTTTTTAATCGTTATTTGATACTTAAAAAGGCAGTTGGAAATGGCATGTTAAATAGAAATTAATGATCTATAGCAGGGGTTCCCAACCTTTTCAGAGTACCGTACCTGTACGTTGTAAAATATTTTATGCGTACCGGTAAACCTAATTTTTTTAATGGGGTATAAAATGCAATGGAGATTTGTAATAAAGACAAGTAACTTGGCAGGGTTTCTGAAACGGTTTAAACCGAGACCTAAACCGCCGGTTTTTGAGTCACAAAAGCGTAACTGAAACCGCACAAGTATTTTTTAGGTCTTTCGGTTATTAATTTTTCCTATTAGTAACAATATAAAGTCTATTTTTTATTGCTGGTTGCAAAGTACAACCTATAATACTATATAAAAACTTCGATAGTTGATTTAGTTTAAATTTTTTTCTTGTCATAAGCATAACAAAGAGGTAAATATAACTTTATTAAATTTAAATTTAAACATGATATAATTATAGTTTTCCAAAAAAATCCTTTAATACAGAATATATAATGCCAGGAAGTTATATGCAATCACCAATTTGGCAATATTTTAACAAGATGTTCAATGATTTGATTAAACACAATGCACAATTTGTAAAAATACTTTTACATACTCACGTGGATCCACAGGTGCAATGATAACTCACCTCAAAACTATACATAGGATTATATTGTAAAAGACTGTGATATAGGAATCAGTCGAAACTTTATTATGCCAAAAGAACCTAAACCTATTATGGATTTTGTAAAAAAAGATTCTTTAGAAGTAACAGTTTCCAAACTAGCTGCGACAGATGGATTTTCAATTCATGGAATAAGACGATCAAGTTTTATAAAAGATTCAATGACTGTTCGTGGATTTAAGCTTCCAAAAAATGAAACGGGTGTCATGAAATAGATTATGGAAATAAAAAAGGTGAGTTGAAAAACTAATTGCAAAATGCTAAATCTGATGGAGAAAAATTTAGTCTTATGATGGATGAATGGACCAGCATCATGATGGGGAGATATTTTAATATTAACTTACATGATGTTAGTAAAAAGTTTAATAATTCAGGATTGGCTCGCATAAACGGTTCTTGCAACTCAGAAAAATTTCAACAAGTTGTTTGAAATCATTTGTTACAATTTGGTATTTTGTTTGATACAGACATTGTCGCTTGTATTACAGATGGTGCTGCTGTTAATGTAAAATTTGGTAGAGAAAGTCCTACAGATATTCAACTATGCCTTGCTCATGGCGCCCATCTTGCTGTTATGGATATAATTTGTGATAAAGGAGATTCCGAAGAAGAATGATGAGGAGCTGACATTGGTAGTGAAGTATCAAATTCGATAATGATTGTTTCATTGAAGATGACGAAAATGATATTGTTTGTTCACAAGAAACCTTAATCCAAATCTTAGTCAGAATCTTGAGTCACTAAGGAAATTATTGAAATTCTTTCAAAATTCTACTGTTAGAAATAATATATTACAAGGTCATGTAGAGAAAATGCATGATCACGAACTTGAATTACTTTTGGATTGTAATACTCGATGGAATTCAATCATTCCAATGATTGAAAGAGCTGTTCTCATAAAAGAATGCATTTTTGATAGCTCAAAAGATTTATGCACTTTACATTTATGTAGATTTTGAGTTATTGGAAAAATTAAAAGCAGCATTAGTGCTAATAAAATTGACTGTGGAGGCATTTTGTAGAAGTGACGCAAATATTATACAGGCCGAAGGAGCCATTAATTTTCTTTATACTAAACTGGAAGAATTGAATACCGAAATTAGTAGAAAATTCTTAGTATCAATGCAATATCGAATTGAACACAGAAGAAAAAAAATTAATTAATTTGGCCAAATTTATTCTGACTCCAACTATTCAACTATACAAACAGATTTTAAGTTATGCAAGTGAAATGCTAAAAAGATTATACACTGAAAATGCTGAAATTTCAACTGACATCGAAAGTTTGGATGAAGAAAACAATGAATGCATTGAAAACTCATATGAGCTTTCATTAAATGATAAATTAAGCAATTCAGAAAGCTTTGTTGGAATCAGAGCCAAAATGTGATTTTGATTTATTGAAGCAAGAGTTTGCTTTGTATAAAAGAACAAATAATAAAACGAAAACATAACTTTATTGTACAATGCAATAAAAACCATTAAAACTACGTCTACGGAAAGTGAGAGAGCTTCCTCTATAGCTGCAAACTTTTGCACAAAAATAAGATCCAGATTGTCCGATTCTACTTTGAATACTTTAACCTTTTTAAAATTTCATTACTTAAATAATAAAAATAATTAAAGTATTTTGATTCAATAAAAAAATTTAAATTGAATTTGTATCTGTTTTCATTTATTTTTTAACTAAATTTTTTAGGAAACCGCATGAACCTCAAAAAGCGCGGTTATAAATTTTCACAAAACCGAAAACCGCGGTTTTAAATTATGTGGTTTTTGAGAAACCCTATAACTTTGGATATATATATATATATATATTTGCTGCTAAACATTTAAATAAAATATAGTTATGACTTAAAAAATAATTAGTGAAAAGGTTGGGTCTGTTTTAATATTAACTAAAAAAGAAATATTGGGCTCAATGTTTGTCAGTTTAAAGCGAAGATCCGATTTAATAACCATCAAAGCTCTATACTTGGTTTTCATCGCCGTCATTGCAGAAAATCCTTTTTCATATAAATATGTAATCGCAAATGGCATTAAAATTTTAGAAAATTAGAAATTTGTAAAATTTTAAAATGTTATTCTAGTCATCTTTTTTTTCGCAAAACAGATTTTTAATAGATTTTTGTTTTATATATAGTAAAGTAATTCGCGTACCCAAGGTTGGGAATCCCTGATCTATAGTAAAAAAATTATTGAAATTTAATTAATGAAATTAGTATTTCATAGATAAATTCAACTTTCTGGTGGAGATTTGGAAAATGATCAACAATGGTAAATAACATTCTATTTTCCTAAATGTTTATTTAATTTTAATAATTAAAGATTGTGTTCTAAGTTTGAAGGCTTTCAGCACATGGAACTATATAAAAGAATCAGGACATTGCACTTTCGTTAAAATTTTTCTCCTGTATCACTTTTACGTAATTAACCAGTACCTTTCATTTTTAATTACTTATCATTTTATAAAAAATAAAATATAAAATAGTTAATTAATTTTACAAAATTTAGTTTTATAAAATTATTAAATAATTTTTAAATTTTTTATTTAATAAATTTATTTTATGGAAACCCTCCCCCGTGTTGTGGTTTATTCAAACTCAATTAATAAAAATCTGCGAAAATTGATATAAAAATCTCATTGAATTATTCAAATTAAATCAATAAAAATTGCATTGGCATATAAAAATCAAATAAATTTTAAAAATTAATTATTATTAATTAATAATTAATTTGGAAATGAAAAAAGAATTATCCCATTTGAAAACAAAGGCAATTATCAATTTTCTGAGAGTAATTTAGCATATCAAAAATTGCGTGTAAAAAATCCAATTTTAAAAGCTGAAATAAATTTATTTTAAAATATTTTACTCTCTCTCCTCTCTCTCTCTCTCTTTTTTCTCTTGGCTTCTTACAAAAGGAATTTTGTTTGTATGAAAATAGAAATTCATCTCATTAAGTTACTTTTGAAAGAATAAAAGTAGAATACTTTCTTTAATCTAATATAATATTTTCATTTATCTTTATTAATTAAGTGAATTTTTAAAGAAATATTTAATTAAAAAATATTTTAAAATTTTTTTTAAAAAACCAAATTTTTATTTCATATCACTTTTTGAAATTTTCATTCGTATAAACAAGATAATAATTGTTTTATTTGATTGTCAGCCATTAGAACTTCCATTTTACAATTTCACGCAATATGTTCATTGGAAGTGGGAAAATTATTGTCGAGTTTTTTTCGTCGGAAATACTACTCAGAGTTTGTAAATAACGCAACTGAAGTGAAACGGGGTTCTCTGCCAATTCAATGGCGGCTGCTTTGTAAGCTACTGAAGCTTTTTGTTCACCCTCTGCAGCAATCACTTTCGCTTTCGCCTCTCTTGATGCTTCCGCCTCAGCAGCCATCGCTCGTTGAAGTTGAATCGGTAAACGGACGTCTTTAATATCAACTCGCTCGACTTTAACTCCCCAGATTTCAGTTGCGTTGTCTAAACATCCTTGCATATTATGAGCAATTTTATCCCGTCCGGTAAGTAGCTGGAATAAATCAACAGTTCCCAACACAGTTCTCAATGTGGTTTGAGCTAATAATTTTGTCGAACGGTTGGCATTTTCCACGTTGACAATTGACATAACAGGATTGAAGATTCGATAGTAAACTACAGCGTCAACGGCCACGGTTACGGAATCCTTGGTTAGGACTTCTTGAGTTGGAATATTAAATGTAAAAGTTCTCAAATCGATCTTTCTTATCGAATCCAAACACGGTATAATAAACACCAATCCAGGACCTTTCGGACCTTTTCCTTGTAATCTTCCCAATCTAAAAATTACTGCTCTTTCATATTGAGCAACGACATTTAGACAAAAGAACAATGAGAATGGAAAAAATATGACCAAAATAATTAGGGAAATAATTTTAAACAGATATTCAAAAGTTAGAATGAAAGTAATTTTCGATTCTCTAGCGGCGAATCTCTCTGGTACCAAGGAAAAACTTCTCGACAAATGATTTCCCGGATTGAATTGATTAAGGATGCTGAATTCACTGCTTTCATTGTCGATGCTGAGGATAGAATCTGAGTTATTTGATTTGAACTGATCTTCAAGAAAACGAACAGTTTGTGTAGTCGACATAGAAGTAAATGAATGGATATTCATTCAGCAGAAGTAGCCGTATTTACGACAGCCAATCAAATTCGAATGTCTAATATATAGAGATTACAATTACAGTTCAGTGGATATAAGAACCGATTATGAAAGATTAGCTTAAATTATTCACATTTTCTTTTCACTTTAAAGAGTTAATAAATATTTATTTGTTTAATTTTGATTAGAATTTTAATAAAAATTTTCATTATGACAGTAAATCAATAAAAAAATTATTTTTTTTTGTTGAATAAAGCTCGCTTGGAACTAGATAGTAGTTATTGATTTGATAAACCACCAACAATAACCCAAACATCATACTAAGATTTTTTAGGTCCCGGCATACATCATCAAACCTTACATCCCATACCATATGTATTTAAGCCAAACATTCCGCTTCTACAAATGCTAAACTCCCGAAATTTCTGAGTTAAAATGGATTTTATTCAAGTTTTCCAATTTCTAATTTTGCATTTTGGAAGGTTTTCCACTGTCACTCTAATTTTCTTTAACTTCACAATTTTCTTAATTTCCTTAAATGATATTTCGATTAATTTTTAAATTTGCCCTAAATTTAATTTTGACTTTTATTCTAAAATCATTCAAATAAATGAAAGAAAAATTAATATTTACGATTACAATAAATTCTTTGGATTTTTTGAACTGCCTATAACCTCCTGAAACCCCCTCATTTCGCTAAAAATTTCCAAGAAAAGAAAAAAAAAAGATTTATTAAGTGATTATAAGGGTCATTTTGAAGGTTTGTATGGATGGTCAAAATCCAAAAATAATATTTTTAAAATTAAAGTCCTGTCGAAAGATAACCAAATCTTTGGTGAAGATAGAGTTGTATCAGCTCTAACTTTAGACCTTTGAGGGTTCAACCATTATGAGTCAAAAACTTCAAAAGGGTCAAAAATTTTGATTTTCTCAAACATGATTTAAAAGATCGGCAGCATGATGGAGAACATGTTGGACCATAATGCCGCAAAACCTTTTTTAAAACAAAAGATTTTAAAATACCAAATATTTTAAACATTTTCCAACAATTCTTCAGCCTTATATAATTTTAAAAATACACTTTTTAAAATTATTTCTAAGCTCATTTTAACAAAAAAACATTTAAAATAAAGAACAGAATTTCATCAGTGCCCTACTAAACGTCGTTAACCATTGCATTTGTTGGGTTATTGGGTCGTTGGTGAAATTTAAATTTAATGAATTATTTCTCTGACTCCAAGCGTGCCTTTAGTTGACCTACAGATAACAATTAACACTGGAAACTTTATTGAATATCAAAAATATTTTTACAATGATACAATTGGCTCAACGAGCTAACTACCGATTATACAGTGCTTATTACAACACTATGGTAAAGAATAGCACATGTGTATACTCTTAATTTGACGAATCTCTCACAATCGAGGAGTATAACAATTGGTAATTTAACTGGTTGTTTTCTAGTTTGACTTGGATTTACTCTCCGAACTTTACTCTGTTATTAACTGAATAAACTCCTGCTGCTTATCCCTTTATTTCTGATTTTCTCATCAGGCTTCTCTGCTTCAATTCTCTTCAAATTCTCCAAATAAATGTCGTCATATTGTCTCAATTATTCAATCCTTTGTCGCAATATTATGTCTTAAATCTTCTGTCGCAACTCTGTTTCACAATATTCTGACGCAAATGTTACTTCGAAAATGTTCTCTCTTAATCGTTCTGTAGCACTATTTCTCTCTTAACTGTTCTGTTTGCTTCTGCTGTGATTCTTCCTTTTATACCTCGTCACTTTGTAGCACTTCAGTTTATCTTTAATTTCCCATTTTTTCCTCGAACATAATTTTTCGACTTTCTCTTGAACTAGAGTTATCTTTGACAGCTGTCAAGATATTCTCTAGTTTTCCCTTTTTGCCGCTCCGGCCTGTTTACTTTTCGTTCCCGTTATCCCTGATAACCTGTCATGTATGTTATTGTTGTTTCTGTTTTTCCCGATTTTGAAATTCCTTTCCTTTTGTACTAATTAATTAGTAACGACCTTTATTTTAATTCCTTGTTTGCTTTCTTTCTTTCTTATTATCTTTCTCATTTCTTGTTTCTTTTTACTTCCGTTTTTTTTCCGTTTTGTGGCTAATATTTTTGAGGTTTTTCAAAAATTAAAATAAAATTGTGGACAAAGATATGGAAGCGATATTTATTTATTTCATAGAAGCTTTACGAACTTGGACATTAACAAATTCACTTTTTATTTCAAAATAATCTAAAATCGTGTGGTCTGGCAAATTATTTTGAGCCCTACTAGTCCATAGTCGCCTTTAACACATTAACCTCCATAAAAAGGTTTTATTTCTTTTCCTACTTCTAAATGATCGTTCACTTTATGTTACATTCAGGTATTGTTAAAAAACTCTAAGTTATAAATTAAAGCTTTTAAAATTATGAAGAACGAGGCTGTTGCTCCTCTTCTCCCCTTCCCTCTAATTGACTTTATCTATAGCCATCAATCAAATTAGAATTTATTAAAAACAATTTAAACGTGTCAATCTTTGAAATTTCATTTTAGTATTTGGTTTATATTCCATTCAGCGAGTGCCGCTTGCATTCCAAAGTGTTTTAAAATTCACAAATTTTTCCTGTTAAAAAAAATTAAATAACATCCCAAAACAAGCATCGGTAAAAATAGTCCAAAATTCCCAAAAACCATCAAATAAAAACTCAGTCCATTAATGGTAAGTACCGGCTGAAAATACCGACCCCTAACAAATCTCTTTTCCATATTGCTGTGAGTCATCATATTTCGGACACAAAAATCATATTCTTTGGCTGCAGAATATTCCATTCCGAGAGCGACCATGACCAAAATGGCAGCCCCCATCGCATTCATCATCATAAAAATACGAAACAACGACAAAGTTGTGCAGTGATAATACAAAATCAATAATCCGAATACCAAACAAATTATTGCCGCTCCATGACACGGTCCTCCACGAATTGACATCGCCCAACAATTCCTCCAAATCTCAATTCCAACCGCAGCGTGAGTCCGAAAATACGCAATCCTGGCTGGATCATTGTTTGTAAAATTGAAATCATCGGTTATGTCTTCCCTCCAAAATCCTCGAATTATTCTAACAGTTACCAAATAACGAATGATCAATTCTCTTTTACTATTCCGCTTCAATTGCATAGATTTCAATGTCAAATTGTATTCATAGAATTTATCAACAAAAACTGCCCCAGTAATTGTCAATGTACCAATGAAATAGAATATCAGAAAGGAAATTAAACAAACTCGTTGTATTACTGACAAACTGTTCCACCAAATCGAGTTGATTGGCACAGGAGCCGTAATAATACTATATTCGGTAGCTTCCATTTAATCGATATTATTATTTCTATTAGATATTGATTGATTAATCCGCTTTCTGCAATTGGGTCGCATTCTACACCAATCCGATATTGTGACAATAAATAAGGGCTTATCAATTCCATCAATTCAGTAGTATAAATTTATTTGTTTTATTTAATTAATTTTTTTAAATAACAAATTTTTTTAATTTATTAAAAATTTTTGAAAAATACTTTTAACAATTTATGATGGATTATTTATACACAAAGGTAAGATATTTATTTTAATACAAACAACAATCTTGTTAATAACTGTTCATTTTGATCATTTTCTAAATGAATTTTTAATTCTTCCAATGCTGTGTAATGATTAATTTCAATATAATTCAGAAGTTTTTTGCCAGAAAGTCTACAAAAAATTATAATTTAACGAAATTTTTAACAAAATGAAACATTTCAATAATTGTATTTATGTGGAATAATTGTAGAATAAAAATATCTTTCCAAATATTAATAATTTTATTTGAAAAATATCACTATTATGAAATGTTTAGTCTTTAATTTAATATCCGTTTTTTATGACACACACACACTTTTATTATTTGTGAGTTTAACTTATTCCAAAAAATATCGAAATCCCAAGTCCTTCACTTGAATCTTATTGCATGCGTTCGAATCAATGTGTTCGAAAACCAAAAATTGGTATGTGAATGAATTCAGTAAAAAGAATGAGTAATTAATTTTCAGTTCATAAGAATGATTTATTTATTACAAAATTTCTCTATACAAAATATTGCGCGTGAAAATATATATGACTGTGTTAGGTTATTGGGTTGGTGACAATGTTTGTAAATTCAAACTTTTACTCTGACTCCAAAGAGTGTTTATTAATTCACAATTCAACACTCTAGATGTGAATAAATGTTATCATAAAGAAAATCATGGGATTCGGGAAATGTAAAACTAACTAATTTCCTGGGAAATTTATCCCGGGAGTAATACACTATACAAATCTCTTACCAGCCATCCATCTGGCTGATATCAAAGGTTTCAAGGCACCACTGCATGTACCGGGTGATCTATGCTGGTGATCTCACCCATAACCTCTTCCCATGCTCCATCATCCAATGTGCCGCAAGATCTTCTTCTAAGGAATCTATTCAAAATTCAAAAAGAATGCAGTTGAAGTGAGCTGCGAGGAACACGAAACAAAGGGCAAAGAATGGTTATTGGGTTGGTGAAACTGTTTGTGAATTCAAACTTTTACTCTGACTCCAAAGCGTGTTTATTAATTCAAAATTTAACACTCTCGAACACGATAAGCTTTATTAATATTCACACTGGATCGTACAAATTCCAATTACAACCAATTAACTATAAACCAATTTATCACACAGAGCTTATTTCGACACTACGTGAAGAATATCCCTTTCTGTAACCACAACAATAATCACTAGCCGTCAAATATTCTATTACAGGGTACGTTGATCGATTGTTCTATTTGCTTAGACCAGGGCTTTTCAAACTTTTTAAACAAGGGACCCCTAATTTTTATTACGCTTAGTTTACGGACCATTTTACTAAAAAATTACTTTTTTGTTTGTAAAACCTGATATTAAATGCAATATTAAATGCAATAAAAATCATTAAATAACACAGACATACACAAAAATTGAATCAATAGTGTGCATCTTATTATTTGTTTAAGAATATTTAAATTCGATACGGACCCTCATAAAATCGCTCACGGACCCCTTGGCGTCCGCGGACCCCAGTTTGAAAAGCCCTGGCTTAGACCACAAATTTATTTACTCCACTTCCACTTTATATTAAATTTTACAAAAGATTCTTGTTTCACTCGGTTCTGAACTCTGTTTAATTTTCCTTTTAATTGCTCCTTTAAATTCTCCCTTTGATTCTCCATTATAATTCGGTATTCCCGACAATTCGAATTAACCAAGTAAATTGTTGCCTCTAGTCGTGGCTCTTTCACCTTCAAAAACTTGAATCAAGACACCTGGTTGGTTATCGACGTATGTTTAAAAGGTTTGAGCTTGTTTTGTTGGAATGATAGAAGATCTCTTGATAAGACCTGGCATGACTCCTCCAGCGGTTTCAATATCCTAACTTAATGGAGCGACTTCAAACAACAATGAATCTTGAACAACGTCACTCTTGTCTACGGATAAGATAGCAGCCTGAACAACAGCACCAAAAGCTACAGCTTCATCAGGATTGATTGACTTGTTCAACTCTTTACCGTTGAAATAATCTTGTAATAAATTTTGTAACTTTGGAACTCTAGTGTGGCCCCCCAAAGGAAACCACGCTCTGCTACGATATGTTTTGGTAAAAGTAAAAGTTTGTATAAAATGAACAAAATTCATTTTTTCTTTTTCATATTCCTTGCAGACAAAATAATCAATTCAGACTAATTCTTGATCTTTATGAAATGTTTTCAGTAAAACCACAATTACACCGACACTATCATTGTTTCGACCAGTCAGAGGGGGATTGCCTCTGACTGGCAGTTGTTTAGCTCTTTTTTATATTCGCGTCTGTGTGCGCGGTCTGGTTAGACCGATTCTTGTTGGTGTGCGCACACAGACGCGAGAAGTAGGTAATTTATTATTTTTGTGATTTTATTGAAATGGTTTTAGAAATTAATTGTTGGTAGATTAAATTAGATTTGAATTGTTGTTTTAAATTGGATTTTTGGAGGACTTTTTTAATTGAATGGTTTTAAATTGATTATGATGAACGAAATTAAAAGAATGGCGGTCGAAATGAATTTGCGATGTGATGTAGGTTGTGATCAGAAATTCTGTCTTACATCTTTTCAAAATATTAACTTTGTGAAAGGCGATCTCATTTATACTGGTTTCCAAGGAAAAGTTCCCGATAAATTAATTGTATCGATTGTCACGGAACTTTCACAGTTGTTGCCATCATTTTTCAGGATTATGCATGGGATCGAGTCTTCTAAATTCACAGATAAGGTCGTCAATAAAAACAACGATATTGTATTATGTATTCGTAAGAAAATAATATTGAATCATTCTATGTCGGATTTTTCAAATCGATTTGTTTGCAAAACGGAAATCAGAAATTATTTAATTGAAGAATTATCCAACAGATTTTCTCAGTTGTCCAAATCAAAACATTTGGGTAAGTCGAAGTTTGAAATCGCGCGTGTGCTTCGACGGAAACTGCTACTGGATAAAATGGCATATGACGATAAAATGATTGAGACGAGTTCAGCTACGAGATTGTTTAATATTACTGAAAGTATTGGAGGTGTTATGATTGGTATGATCCCTGATTGTCGATCGCAAGTTTATCGTGCACAAATGGAAGCAGCTCAATTAAAATCTGACATTGGACATGACATTGAAATGGACAAACTGGTATTATTCAAAACTGATCCACGCGGCCCTGTAGAGGCGAATAATAAAATTATCAATCGTGTTCTTGATCTTATTCAATCATCAACAGGGAATTTTTCTGGATCTGGAGCATTAATATCAAGAACAAAATCATGACGACCAACAGGAATTGATCCAACTATTACTGAATCAAAGACTTGATCTAAATCTGCATTGGAGGCGCTGCTGACATAAATTAACGTCCATTCCAAATCATCTTCTAAGCTTTCAAGACATTCGAATGGATTGCATAAGAATATTGTATTCACATGTGAAACTGAGAAGGATTCATCCATAGCATTTCTTAACTTGTTAATTAAACGTAAAAATGAACAATATGAGACAGATATTTATAGAAAACCAACCGATACTGGCCTCTGTACTACTCCAGAGAGTTTTTGTGGATTTAAATACAAAAGAAATATGTTGAAAGTATTGATTTATCGATGATGGTGCTTATCTTCCACTTTTAAAAATTCAGTAAAAAGTGTAGATAAATTAGTTGAATTACTGGAGAAGAATGGCACCTCAAAACGGTTTTTATTGTTAACGTTGAACGATACTGTTGATAAATGTATGAATAATGCTAAGGATCGTAGTATGAATGAATGTAAATTGACTTATATTTCGAATGATGTAGTGAATATGAGTATTGATACTAACAAACAAGATGAGTCAAAATCTACGATGGTATTGGCATATTCTTAGTAATGCCACATACATTGGAGAGACTTCCCGTCATCTCTGTACTCGAGTTCAAGAACACTGTCGTCGACCGAAGGGAGTGTCCAATATTAAGGATCATAATAAAGTCTGTATGAGAGAATTAGGAATGTCGGATTTTAAAATTTTATCAAAAATTTTGATAGTTGTTTTGAGCGTGTGATATGTGAATCATAATTTATAATAACTTTTAATCCTAAAATCAATGTGCAGAATGCAGTGAATAAGTGTGTGTTGAATGTTTTTAATAAAGTTTTTGTATGTTGATGTATATTGAATAATAGTTGTTAAATAATTTAAAAAATAATTAAAATAATATTTTTTAAAGAATTTTAAAAGTTTAAAATAATTGTTTGTTGAAAATTATTTTTGAAAATGGTTGTATCAAGTGTGGTTGAATCAATAAAAAGTGTAACCAAAGTGTTGGGCTAGAGCCCAAAATTGAGAGCTTGTTTTAATGAATAGGAAATACATAGCGTAAAAACCACACCAAGTTGAATTAAAATCAATGATCATACACCCAATAATACAAAATAAAGTACATAACACATTGAGGAAATAAAACATGTATAATAAAATAAAGGAACGCACTAAGTTTCAATCACCATCACAGTTAAGAAAAATAACGCATTCTGAAAATCTGCACCCTAGAAAATAAAATAATAATTGATAATAAAATAATTTAAGAATATGAAAAGAAATTTTAATAGGGATTATTGGTCGTATTTACATACGAAGGATCATAATCGAATTCAAGAGTGATGTTATGGCTCGTGTCTACATATGAAGGAGCTATGAGAACGAAATTACAGACAAAAACCGAGACAACGAGAATAAAACAAAATTTAAAAAGAGTTAAATTTAGAGAGTTAAAAAGGAGAATCAAAAGGAGAATTTAAAGGAGCAATTAGAAGGAGAATTAAACAAAGTTCAGAGCAGAGTGAAACAAGAATCTTTTGTAAAATTAAATATATAGTGGAAGTGGAGTAAATAAATTTGTGGTCTAAGCAAATGGAATAATCGATCAATGTACCCTGTAATTGAGTAGTTGACGGCTAGTGATTATTGTTGTGGTTACAGAAAGGGATATTCTTCACGTAGTGTCGAAATAAGCTCTGTGTGATAAATTGGTTTATAGTTAATTGGTTGTAATTGGAATTTGTACGATCCAGTGTGAATATTAATAAAGCTTATCGTGTTCTTATTGTGAATTAATAAACACGCTTTGGAGTCAGAGTAAAAATTTGAATTTACAAACATTGTCACCAACCCAATAACCCAATAGTACAGAGAAGCCCAATTCCAAGTCAGTGTGATTAATTGCCAAAGAATGGGGCATAACAGCAGTCAATGTTGTTCAAAAAATAACGTACAACGTAGTCCAAGGAAAATGTGGTCCGATTGGTTAAAAGGAAATGGTTTGAAAAGTTTTACTAAAACAAACATTCATGATCAGAGAATTAATGATAATTTACAATGCTATAATTGCGGAAGGAAAGGGCATGTGTCACGAAATTGTTTTGCCCGATCAATATCAACATTAACATCATCATCACCTCAGAGAGATAAAGTAAATCTACAAGGACAAATTCAATGTCATTCATGGAGAGGTTATGGACATGGCCAGATCATGTCCAAGAAATATGGATAAGTTCCAAAAGCCAATATTAAAGAAGTCGATTAGCTTTCAAAGTGACAAACCGCAGATGGATAATGTAGCTTTTGTTCAGCCAGATCATTTTAATGAAAGAATTGAAAACGAAGTGAGAGAAATGGGTCGACGTTTGGATAGATTGATGTCAAAGTTTGAATCAGAAGAGGATTACGATAATCACATGATGTATGAGTCGCAAGAAGACTTGAATGAAAAAGAATTGAAAGGAGAGTTATACAAGATGATTTGGAAAGTGAAAAACCAACAATGATAATGACAAGAATTGAAAAGTTAATTGGAAATAATGAAATAGAGTCGGCTAAAATAATCAAATCGTTAAGAGAATTAAGTCAAATATCTTTGAGTATAAAAAGTGTAATTAGCTTGTGCGTTAACTATTATAATATGAATCCAAAGTATAAAGACGAAATTAAGGAATTAATGAAAATATTTGGAAAAACGTTGAGAGAGAAAACAGGGTTAGATTTCATTTTTGTGGAAGTAGTAGATGAGATTGATAAAGGAGTAATCTGTTGTCTTTGTAAGGCAAATGATTGTGTAAATGATTTAAAAAATAAATTAAAAGAGAAACGGGAAGGAGGCATGATAGAGTTGAGATTTAATGAGAGATTGTTAGAAAATGATGAATTTTTGGTAGATTGCGGATTTAAACCGGGAAGTAGAAATGAATTAAACATGGAAAATGTAGTTAGTGATGATTCAAATTAGCATGAGTAGTTTTGAAAAAGTGGTAAAAAGGATTTCAAGGGAGATATTAGAGGAATTAAATGACGCGTTATCCATTGGAGATGAAGACGAAATCAATGAAAAGTTACAGATGATTGAGAAATTAGAAATAGGAGAAAAAGATAAACTAGAAATAGTAGATCCAATACGACCATATTTACATGTGAAAAACAGATATGCCAAAATGTTAAGACGTTTATTGCAAAGATTGGGCAAGGAGCTCAGGAAGGCAAGAGTAGAGTTTTAGCCATTTTTGATAGAATTAGACTATGAGATAGGGTTCGGAATCCCGGGATCCCGCAATTTTTAGCAATCCCGAAATCCCGGGATTTGACTTTTTAAGCCTAAAAGGAAAAATACCTTACAGTTTCCTTAAAAATTCTTTAAAACAATCGTTTTTGGTTGAACATTTTCAAATTTAAATTTTTTCGGTTGAGATTTGAATTTTGTCATATAGAAAATACTTGGAATTTTTTTTGCATTCAAATTCTTAAAATATATAAATTTTAAAAATCGAAATTCTTGGAACTTTTTTTTTTCAATATTCAATTTGTAATTATATTCTTAAAATTTTTTGTTGGCGCTCAGACGTAATTAGTATATAATTATTTTCACGTGTTATTGTTTTTGATTATTTTAAAGTGTAGATTTAATTAAATTATCATTCGCACTATTTGAACAACAAATTTTAAAAATATAATGGCTTCTTACATAGACCATGAAAAGAAAAGTAATTCTGCTGTTTGGAAACATTTTTTACGAGAAGAAAAAGGACAGACAGCGATGTGTAAGTATACCGACTGCAAAAAAATTCTAAAAATTGGGGTGGGTCAACGAAAGGTCTTCATACGCATCTACTTTCCGTCCATAAAATTAACATCACAACAGCTACTACTTCGGCTAACACATCAGATGAACCACCAACAAAAAAATCGAAAACGTTAACCAAGTATTTTCCTATGCTGGAACGAGAAGAAAAATCACTTCCTGCTACACTTGCAAGGTTAACCGCACTTGATGGGATTTCATTTAACGTTATATGCCGTTCTTCTGATTTACGTGCAGGTCTTATAGCAACAGGATTCAAAAGTTTACCTACAACAGTCAACACAGTGCGCAAAATAGTTGTAGATTACAGCAAAAAAATTAAGAATTCATTAATTACGGAAATAGATGGCAAAAAAAACCCACAATTCGGTGTTGGTGAGAGATTTTCCTTATCGTTTGATGAATGGACATCACTACGTAACCGTCGGTACATGAATATTAATTTACATGATCAAAATTGTCAGTTCTGGAGCTTAGGCTTAATTCGAATAACAGGATCAATGCCTGCAGATAAATGTATTGAGCTCCTAGAACAAAAGCTCGCAGAATATGGACTTGATTTGCGAAAAGATATCGTCGGAATTATGACTGACGGAGCAAGTGTAATGAAAAAAGTTGGGAGATTATTACCTGTAAATCAACAATTATGTTTTGCCCATGGTGTGCAACTGGCCGTAATTGAAGTACTATATCAAAAGCAAAATATAGAAACAGATCAGCAATTCGACGAAGACGAACAATCAGAAGTAGAACACGATTTTTCGGAGAGTAACGACGATGAAATTTTTTCTGACAACGAAGAATTGGTTGATCTCGATTCTGGTCATAGGCATGGAGGAAACCAAAGTGATGTTACTGAGATAAATTCCGCTCCAGTGATCAAAAAGGTACGAAAATTGATAGTAATGTTAAGACGATCGCCAACAAAAAACGATATCTTGCAGAAATATTTTGCGGCTGAATTTGGGAAGCAAATAACTCTAATAAAAGATTGCAAGAC
This sequence comes from Schmidtea polychroa, assembly GCA_959609185.1. Taxonomy (NCBI): domain Eukaryota; kingdom Metazoa; phylum Platyhelminthes; order Tricladida; family Dugesiidae; genus Schmidtea; species Schmidtea polychroa. The sequence goes on along the minus strand of CAUHTR010001956.1, from coordinate 1,612 downwards.
TAGGTGGAACAGCCTTTTGTCAATGCTTGAACGTATCTATTTATTAAAAATTGTATTCAAAAGGCATTGATAGACATAAGTCTACCTGAAGGTGAATCATTTGCTTTATCTAATGATGAGCTTAAAATGATATCTTCTATCATTAGTGCTCTAGTACCAGTAAAAGCAACAGTCGAGGCCCTTTGTCGTCGGGATGCTAGTCTGTTCACAGCCGATGTTGCTATAACTTTTATGTTAAAAAAACTTAAAGATTCTAACAACGTTATATGTCAAAAATTGCATTCAGCTCTCATTCTTCGCATGCAACAAAGGCGGACAGATATCAGTGGTGTACTTCAGTATTTACATAATGGTAGGACAAACGTTCAGTCCGAATCTGAAATAGCCCTCGTAACAGTTCCATCTGCCGTAAAATGTCGCAAAATAATAGTTGAGTTACTCGAAAGATTAGATGCTGCAAATCCAGCTACAGCACTAACAGCTCATGAGTCCGAAGTTGAATCTTCTGTTTCAAATGAGGCACCTATCGAAATTGTTTCAGATTCTTCTGATTCTCCATCTGAATCTCTTTCCTTTTCTCTTGAACAACCTTTAACTATTGCAGACGAGCTCAATAAAGCTATAAAACAAGCACATTTTCCGAGGATGCCAATTCGATGTGAGATGCTGTCAGCGAAAATTCAAAAGGAAATGGTATTGTTTGAAAATGGAGGAACACGTGGTGATTTTTTGCAAAGAGCGTATGATTTTCTAATGACAATCAAACCAACCAGTGTAGAGTCCGAACGTGCCTTTTCTGCGGCCGGACTTTTTGCAACGAAAATAAGAAGTCGTATGTGCGATGAAACTTTGGATGCACTATGCTTTCTTAAAAGTTATTTTAAAAATAACAAAGAATAATTAGGTATTTTTTTATAATTATTTAATAATTAAAAATGTAACTTTAACAATGAACTCTTTATAATTTATTAATTAAGAATATTATAAACATAATGAATTTGATGTTTAATATTATAAAAACATTTATTTTCTTTATAATTTAATAAACTATTTTTTATAAACTTATTTTTGAATGTGTCATTTTTTTAAATACCTGTTCTTGAAATATATTAACGGGATTTTTAAATACCTGTTCTTGAAATATATTAACATATTATTTTAACAAAATTAATCTCTTTCTTTTTCTATTAATTTGGTTAAAATAGTATGTTAATATATTTCAAGAACATGTATTTAAAAATCCCGGGACTAATCCCGGGATCCCGGGATTGAAAATATAGCACGGGATTGCCAACCCTACTATGAGATATATGGGAAAACGGAATATGTAGATAAGCATTGGTGTGCAAAATTGTGAAAAATAGCCGCTAAAACGATGGCGAAAGATGGAATTATTATAGTAAAGTACAAAGGTGAAGAACTCGATGATGATGAATACTTATACGATTGTGGATGTATAGCACAAGAGCTAGATGAAAATGAATATTTGATCCGAAATGGACGAGCGGGATATAACGGAAGTAAAGATTTTTCGCAGACCTACAGTTTATAATCGCTGCTATATTGGTGAGATTATTTTTATTTTAATTTATCCCTTTTTAATTTATGTATG
>CAUHTR010001955.1:0-24084 GCA_959609185.1 Schmidtea polychroa | reverse complement strand
TCAAATAATAAAATTAAATAATAACATGTAGTTTTATTGACACAAGGAAATCTCAACGTTTTTTACATTCTATTTTTATTACAAAATCTGCATATTAAAACAAATTTAATTATGCAATTACATCTCCGCGTGATTTTCATCTTCGTTCTCGATAAAACTGGTTTCAAAATCATCAAGATATCGAGGTCTTTTCGTCCTGCCTCTACGTTCATCTCGGCGCAGTGAGTTGAGTATAGGATTGTCTACGTCTGTTAATCTATCATCGTCGTTTTTCGCCACTGACGCTTCGTTGACAGCCGGTCGTATGTCGGAATAGTGTCGCGGAATCCCGTTGATGTCGAAATTAGTCGATGAATTTATCTTCGCTACAATCCCTTCACCCCATGTCGATGTGCACTTCGCGTTTGGTGGTTTAGCGTAAACTGCATCGCCAACTTGGAACGACGTGTCCTGTGTCTTCTCTTCTGTATAACAAGCGCCAACTCCTTTCCAGCAATATGAAAACACGGATAAAGACAGCGGCGTTCCGCACTTGTCATTGGGTGCTAGGTTATACCAATATACCATTTCCAATATTCCCTTGTTGGTTCTTGCTGCCATGCGTTTAATTGTTAGATGGTTTCGTTCTATTATGCCGTTTCCTGATGGCCGACAAGCACATCGAAACACACATTTCACACCCCAGTTGCGACACAGTACTTTCATTTGTGTCGCATTGACGTCGCATTATCAATCAACAGCTCATCAGGGGAACCTCGTTCTCTAAAGAACTGTTCAAGATTCCGTGTAATGGTCTCCGCGTCTTCACCTCTTATTTCTCTCCACAGAGCAAAACGACCCGGTTCACAATTAATCACAGTTAAATAAAGCTTACTTAGATAGTGTGTAACATCCATAGCCAGTCTCTTCCACGTCTCCTTAACGCTTAACTCTCAATGCTCCCATTTTACAGGCTCCGGATCGATAGATTGTCATTCTGAACATTCACTAATTATAGCCTTTACATCCTCAAGTGTAACGTCCGGGCAAAGTTGCTTTGCAAAATACAACGTCTTCTTGACACCGAAATGGTGCTGTCTATGACTTTCTCGTAACACTTGGCTTACAACAGCAACGGTGCTTGCAGTTGGTTCGACACACGATTTAACCCATGTCAGCCATTTATTACTGACTCTTGTGAGTGCTTCTGCTTTGTTTTTATCTGTCGAGACAAACTCAACCGAGATCGTTAAGTCGTAGCTTTTTCGTAATTCACAAATGATCTGCAGAAGTCTTCGGACTAGCATCTCAGCAATTCCATGAGTTCGGATTCTGGCAGTATCCGTTAAAACTGAATCTATCCAACTCCTGACGGTAGCGGAATCTGTTACTACAACTAAGTTGCTTCTTTCCCAGCTTGATGGTTAAGTTAATTCCCTGTATCACAGCGTCTAACTCTGCAAGGTTTATATGAGCAAAATCGTTTTTCTTCCTCATCCATGACGCAGAAGGAAAATAACTCCCTTCTTGACATAGATGTAAACGCACTGTGTGGCAAAATGTTTCCACGAATGCCACGTACGACCGTTAATACTTGTTTGAAGCTGGAGACCTAGCACTCTTGCATCATCAAACTCTTCCGGTGGCTTTGTAATTAGACCGTATGCTGCTAAATGGCTTATTACTTCATTGACGTTTATTCTTGACTGGTTGACAATAATGTCATCAATATAACTATCCGTTGCTTTCCTGATATCTTCTCTTAAACTCAGTATCTTCAGTAATATTGTTGACATTATTTTCGGAGCCACATTTAAACCAAAACCGAGTCTCGTTAGAAAGTATCCGTTCCCTTTGTAACTAACCCTTTGGTGCTCCCATAGGTCTTCATCAATATGCATCTGAAGATAAGCATTTTTAAGATCAATTAACATAACCTGTTCGCCCATCATTCGCCATCACCTTAATGATTCGCCACATACATCACTTTGTCCAGTATGGCTACTAACATATTTATTTAGTTCTCGAAAATCCATTACTGGACGAACTTTTCCTTTGTTTGCTTGCTCTACTGCCAATAACGGAATTTTTCTATACACGAGGTCTTTCGTAGGAATTAGCCATTTTTCTTCAATCCACTGTTCAACCTCCGTGTAAAACTTGTGCTGCAGCCCTGGATCGATTTTATAATTTGAAATTCTATTCAATAGTACAGCTGGTTCTGCTTTCCATTTACATTTCACGGTCCACTTGCCGTCACTGAATGCTGCCGAAAAATCACCATCTTCAATTCGCAAATTCTCATTTAACTGATTCTCAGCCACGCACGTTACGTTTGCAATACCTGGAAAAGATACACCCGTCTTGTCAATTTTAAGACCTCCCAGCATCCCTATTACGTCCATTCCTAAAATCATTTCAACATTAAGTGGTAGTTTCATCAATGAAACACAATTAACACTCAATAAACTACTACCAACAATCAGCTAAACTTTCACATCACGCATACACTTGACTAGTGATCCATCCGCAGTCATTATACACCCATTCCGTATAAATCGTTTCTTCGCAATTCTGGCTGACACAACTGATTTGGAACATCCCGAGTCGATCAATGCTTTCACGGACTCCCATCGATTATGAATGAAATAAACTGCAGCGCCATTATATTCGTGTAGGAGTAGACGCTGGCGCACGCGCTACACCTTTGGCATTTCCGGACTCTGAATTCCTGGTACACTCCTTTGCAATGTGGCCCTCTTCTGCACATAGCCAACACTTCTTTCTTTGTTTCTTGAAACAACGTTCTTCTAAATGGCCATTCTTTCCGCAATACGAGCATTTCTTTTTCTTGTCTTGTTTTCCCACGGCAGCCGAACACAGTTCCGTATTGTCACAGTTTACTAAGACACGAGACTGTTTCAAGACCTCAACAAGAGACATCTGCTGAATATTGGCATTGGATCGTAACTGTTGTGACGACACTGCTGGGAAACTCATTATGAATGCGCTTTTAATTATGATCTCGTTATCTATCTTGGCCAGAGATGCTAAGTTTTTGAGATCATTCAAATAGACATCTACTGGCTGATTGCACCACCTTCGTTTACGGAATCGGTCATATGCTTGGAACATATCTATCGAATAGACATCGATTAAGGCATGTTCGATCTTCAATGCGTTGCCTTTGTCTTCCACGCTCAAATGCTGATATACTGTAAAATCTGGTCCATCTAGATATAAAGGAATTATTGATTCCAACTCCACGATTTTTTGAATTTTTTCCACTAGCTTCACTTTCTGAATTTACTGTTGAACGTCATCTTCTCCATTGAAAATAAGTATCATCTTGTCCATGATATGACCGCGATAGATTGTAGTTTTATTGACACAAGGAAATCACAACGTTTTTTACATTCTATTTTTATCACAAAATCTGCATATTAAAACAAATTTAATTATGCAATTACATAACATAAACTTTAACATGACATAGACTTAAATATTAAAAACGACACTTTATTACTTATATTAGATATCCTAACAGTATAAATGTTTTAATCAGGTAAAAACAAAAAAGAATTTTAAAAAGATGCTTGGGTTCGAGATAGAGTTAGGGCCATTTGATAGATTTAAAAAATGATATTTTATTAGTTAATTCCATTTTAAAAATAATAAGTATAAATAGTTATTTAATAATACTATATATAAATAATAAGTATTATTAGTAATCAGTGGCGTAGCTAGAGTACTTGGCGCCCGGGGGCAGGGATATTTTTGGCGCCCTGGGCTTACTATAAAAAATTTTTTGTGATATTAAAATAGACATATGTAAAAACGCCAAATATAAAATGCATATTAATAAATTCTAAAATAATATTTTAAAAAAATATAAAATATAAAAATATAACAAAACTAGAAAAAAACTGGAAAACAGAAAACTAAAATCCCTTTTTCATCGTTTATTTTAAAAATAGAACATATTTTGCAATAATTTGAAAAATATAAACATTTTTTATAAATGTGAAAATTAGAACACATTTTGCATAAATTTGAAAATTATAACATTTTTTGTATAAATTTGAAGAATAAAACACTTTATTCTCATAGCCTTTGATTTCGCAGAAAAGGCTATTTGTCCGTAAAATCATTGTTTTAAAATTAATTTAATCAAGAAACATCCAGTAAAATTTTTTAAGCGAAAATCGTTTTTAAGACGAAATCAGCATCTACAAAAAAAAATTTTCATTTAATTATTTATAAACCAAATTATTTAATCACGAATTTAGTTTTGGTCAAATTTTTTCGGCGAAATTAGTCGTACGACAAAAGGCGTTCCTTTTTCAAATTTATAAAAAAGAGTTCTATTTTATATATATATTGTGTTCAATCCGGCGCCCCAAAAATTGTGGCGCCTAACACCAAAATTACGAAATACAACAATAAAGTAAATTGAATAACAGAAGCAAGATGTGTTGTATAAATAACATAGCAGGTACAAATTCGAATTTGGGATTCATAGTAAATTCCAACTTGGAAATTTATTTAATCCATATTTGAGGATATGATGCTAGTCATAACCACGCAAATTATAAAAAACTACTGGTAATTATTCTATGATTTTTCTAGATATATTACATTCTTTACATGCAGGACCAATATACTTTCCCATAAAATGATTATGATTTCTAACCTTATCTATAATCTTCTTGCATAAATAACAAATTTCACGTGTATCAAATGAGTATCTTCATGAGTATCTTCATCCAATGTAAGTGACGACGTTGGTTTTCTCTCTCTTCTTTGTAATACGGAAGCACAATTTTGTCGCTATATCTGCCACTTTTGTCAAAAATTCATAATCACAGTTTTGACCAATGAATTAATCATAAATTGATACACCAGTAAAGTTATTTATTAAGAGTAATCCAGCTGGAATTGGCATGTGCTTTTGATGATATTTTTCATCCAGAGTTAAATTGACGATGGAGGTGTTATTATTTTTGAACAATCTTTAAATTCTAAATTTTTACTCTCGGATAAGATGTATTGAAAACGTTTGGTTGGTTACAGGTAATCAAACATTTTACCTCGTCGTGCTGTTTCCAGCGTAACCCAGGATACAATCGAAGTTCGACCACTTGATACCCGTTGAATGATCAACGTTGTGGTGGGTTACTGATGATCAAATATTTTGCTCTTTAGTGCTGTTACCAGCGTAACCCAAGATACAACATTGTTTACCGCTTGATACCCGTTGAGCGATCAACGTTGGTACTGTATCAAGAGGGTGAGTACTCGCAAAAAGTGAGCGCACTACTTGCACTGTAATTGTCGAGCACTCTAATGGGTTCACGGACTATCGTTAGAAGATGTATGTCCGATTTACGCAGGTCCCTTATTATAATCACTTCCTCAACTATGCCTATACAAACTTTCTATCCTCAAACGATCATAAGTCATCAGGAATCATACATTAATCTATCAAAACCTGTTCATACAATACACCATCGAAAATGTTTGAATATAAATTAAGTGAAACATAACCATAGTTTATTAAACATACCTTAAGAAATTTTTGAGAATAATGAATTTAATTAGAAAATAATCAAAAAAAAACAACTTAATAAACTGAAATAATAGAAATGATAAAGATAACATGCATTCCCCACAATAACCTGATCAAAAGAAAATTTCAATTTAATTGAGTTAACTTAAAACCTATTCTAACATAATCCAAATATCACTTGTAAATTATGGGTAATATTAATATATGAAGTTTAAATTCATTAAAATCATAAAAGTTCTTATGAAGAGTAAATAATTCTAATTTACTTAAATTTGTAATTTATAATATTCCTCAAATGACCAAATCAACTTCCTAATACACTTTAATTCATTATGTTAAAATACTAGAAAAAGTTGGTAACTAATAATTTAAATAAAGTAATGGAATTTTGATTTCATTATTACTTTTTGTTTTGTTAAAGTTATTTAACATTATTTAAATTTTCGTTGTTTTATTATAGTAATTATAATTAATGTTAAATAACAAATTTCGAATAAATATATAATTTTAGTTAATTTTGATATAATAATGTAAATAAATTAAAATGTTAAGCATTTACATCATAAAATTTAATAATATTTCAGGAATATCAGCAGTCGGCCGAATCTCCGAAACAATTACTATTGATCAATAATGTATTATGACATCTCGAATGAGCAAAGATCGTTTGACAACACCAATGAGAAAATTGTAATTAACTTCCTTAATTTAATTAATTAACTTCATTAATTTCCTTAGCAATCGAGTTGATAATAATTCAATGAGATACGAAGGTTAGATTGCCCCACGGTCAGTTCCACCAACTAATCTTCCTGGCGGAATTATCTGACAATGACTACTTAAAAAGAGATGCAAGGAATATGGTTGGCCATCCAACCTCACTACGCCAAACCAATATGCAAGTCACTGAACCAAAAAAAAACGAAGCAGAAAATAAGGAATTATCCAGAAGTCTTCCCACTCCAGGAAATGTATTTCATTGGGATGGTCCATCAACCGTGCTCGAAGGACCTTGGTATGACTATGATTCAAAGAAACAATGATGTAACTAAATTTGGTGATCGAAATCAATAAATTTATTCTCTTTTTGATCTAGTTAAAAATAAATTTAGTCTCTTTTTGATTTAGTTAAAAATAAATCCAATAATTTTAATAAATTATTCTACTAAATTACTTCAGTAAACTACTCTATCCTCGTTCCATCGCCTTAAAGGGGTTGTGACCATCACATAACAGGGGGTCTTGAGGAGGAAGGTTATCGTATTTTTATAAGGTTGTTTTATAAATCTGTATGTACATACACGCATCCACTTATATATACATATACATATACACCCACACATATATACATATGGGGGTGTTACTAAAAATAGATTTTAGTGATTTTCCGTAATTTTATTGGAAGATAGGGCCATTGAGACTAAATTTAGAGATAGGGGAATCCCAAAATCAATAATTGGTTTTATAAGTTTATTTTTATGAAATAAAGATAATTATTTTAATAATATAATAATAATAGTAATGATAATAGTAATAATAATAATAAGAGTGGTAATGTTAATGGTAATAATACTAATAATAATAATAATAATAATAATAATAATAATAATAATAATAATAATAATATTAATAACGATAATAATAATAATGTTAATAATAATAATAAATGTAAGTTTATATTTTTACAAGATTCCCACATATGGGGGGTATCATTTACGAAAAATTATGGAATTATTTTTTTGGTTTGGTTTGAAATATAATTTAACTCTATACGAAGATGATATAATTCAGTATACCTAAGGAATAGTTAATGGCTACATGATTTGAAGGGGGGTCATTTATGAAAATTTTCAATTTATATTTAAAATATAATATAAGTTAAATATGTATTAAAATAAGCTAATTTAGTATATTTAGGTGGTAGGGGATGACTATATGGTTTATGGGGGTCTTTGATGAAAATTTTTCAACTATAATTTTAAAGGTAATCTAAGTTAAGTATATATATTAAATAGTCTAAATTAGTGTATCAGGTAGTGGTTAATGGTTATATGAATTAAGGGGGGTCATTTATCGAAATTTTCTAAATTTATATCGTAAAGGTAAGGTATTAATGTATTTAGACAACAATTAATGGTTAGGTGACCTGAGGAATTATTAAGGTGGATAACTGTACATATATAAGTTAATTTATTACTATATATATTGTTCTCAACAAATGTATAGTTTGAGGGGGGTACTTATGAAAAAATGTAAATTATACTTTTCTAAGTTTCAGATATACATATATAAGTTAGATTGTGAATCTAGATATTTGTTTCGACGATTGCGTAACTTGGGGGGGGGGGGGGTATTTATAAAATATTTACCACTTATTGTAGATTATATTTTTATCGCTAACGTAGTTTATATTTTATACTTTTATGACCAAATTAAGATTATAATTTATAGTCTTTCAGCTAATATAAGTTTATAATTTATATTTTATGAAGTTAAGTTAAATTTATAGTTTATATTTTAAAGCTAATATAATTTTATAATTTATATTTTTATGAAGTTAAATTTATAGTTTATATTTCTAAAGCTAATATAAATTTATAATTTATACTTTTAAGTTTATAATTTATATTTTATGATTTTAAGCTAAATTTATAGTTTATATTTTAAAGCTAATATAATTTTATAATTTATATTTTTATGAAGTTAAGTTAAATTTATAGTTTATATTTTGTAGCTAATATAATTTTATAATTTATACTTTTAAGTTTATAATTTATATTTTGTGAAGTTAAATTTATAGTTTATGTTTCTAAAGCTAATATAATTTTATAATTTATACTTTTATGAAGTTAAGATTATAATTTGTACTTTTATAATTAACTTAGAGTTATAATTTATAATTTTTATCGTCAATATAAATTTGTAATTTATAGTTTTAAGAAGTTAAATTTATAATTTATACCTTTATAACTAATCATAATTTATATTTTGAAGAAATTAAATCTATAAGTATAATTCACATTTTTATGAAATTGAGAGGATAATTTATACTTTTATGGGTTTACGAGTTGTATTTTTACAGTTAGTTTAGAGTCTATTCAATTTAAAATCCAAGTCTTGCTGATACGCATGTCGAACACCTTTAGGAATACTATCACTACTAAATCAATCATTTTAAAAAATCTTTACTTTACACTATTACTAGAAAATTGATTTAAGACTTTTATAAATCTAGATTCGACAAACGTATAGGTAGAGTTGGTTCTTGATGATATTTAACCGTCTACATTAATTGAGAATTGTAGAGTTGTGATTAATTTAGGTCTGAGATCTACTCTGTTTATTACCCCTAGTGTATTGTATTGTGATGATTTTGGATGTAGATTTTAACTATGTAAGTTATTCATGTATTGAAAGTCGGGAAGAGTGTTTGCTTTCGCGGCCCCACTGTGACCACTACGACAAACCTTACTGTTGTGTGGTAAGTCAACCCTTTACGGCTGACCTATAATAAATAGATAGAGTCAGACGGAGGATTTCATCGACTTAACTCCATGGCAGAACCATGAAGTGGTGCGACCTCCGAATGACCTGAACAAAAAAAACCATATAATATTGATAAGTGCGTGCCAGGCAGTGGCCTGCAATCATTGTGGGCTGTTTACTCATCGATGATAAAGTGCATAGGTGCAGGGTTGGCTGGGATCTCGCTTCAAAATCAATGATAACCGACGATCTCACTCAAACCTACATTTCTATAGTTAAAAAGAAATAATGAAAACAAGGTTTCAATAATAATAACTTATAATTCACAATGAAATCGTTCTTACCTACAATCTCAGAAAAATCAAAACCAAAAATTTGGCATAAGAGTAAAAATATTCATTTGCATTTTTTTCCTTGCTTGAAAAGTGACGAAATGTGTTAGTTTATATAGCCTCTGTTTGACGTGTAAGTATACATGCGTGCATTGATGCAGTAAAACAAATTCAGATTATTTTAATTCTCGAACATTCGATTTTTAATTTTTATCGATTCTGATGGCGATTTTTCAGTAAGAATTTTTGTTTTTATTTTTGAAATTTTATTTTCGAATTATTTTTTATTAAATTTGCCTCCATGATGGATTTCAGCATTTCCAGAACATTCCATGCTAAATATAATCTATTTCTTATTTTTAAATTGTTTTTTTTTGATTTCTTTTCTAAAATATTTATTTTTAAAACTAAAATATTTATTTTTTATAAATTTTATTGGGTCGTTTGGCGGTCATGATGGATTTCGCCATTTTTATGAATTGTTCTGGATTTTTATTCAAAATATCGATATAATTTTCTTTACGTAAGATTTTATGAAGATTTTCTTTAATTTTCTTTTTTAATTTTTACTAATCGCCTTTATTCGAATTTGTTTTTTTTTTGTTGTTTTATGTCTTTCGGTTATATTTGAGTAAGTTTTCGTGTAATACTTCTTGCTCGTGTTTTATTTTATTTTTAATTCAGATGTTTTATTTTTGGGTATATTATCTCTCTATTATCATTGTTTACTTGGTGTTTTATATATTTTTATTTAAGTAAACTTAATGCTGAGTATGCGTGTTGTGTACTGACACATTTCGTCCCATTCCCAACTTTGGGTCTAGAAATCAGTTCTAGCCCAACAGTTGGTACTATATCAAGGGTTTGAGCGCCGGTAAAAGTGAGCATGCTCAGCATACTATAATTGTACAGTACTCACTTGGATTTACGGACTGCCGATAGAAGGCCTATGCCCGATTTCTATTGGTTCCCTCAATCTTGATTGTGTTACCGAATTCATCTCATCACTATATTTAAATTGGAGTCGCTTAAAAATAAACTGCTTTATAATCGTAAGCATCAACAACAATCATGACATCACAGAACATATTGTAACTAAAACAGTTCAATTTGGCTTAGCAATTGGCACATTTTTTGTCCGAGCTGTCTTGCCGGGTCGGACCCTCTTCTTTAGCTTGGTGAGTGACTCAGATCCACTGTTGGTTGCTATTACTTCCGCCATAGGTCGGGTTTGGGCGGCAACATCGTGGTCGAGGGCCTTCTGATGTAGCTGTGTTTCCAGTTTGCGAATTTGAAGGCGGAGGGCTTGGATCTCCGTCTGGTCTTGGGCGCTCTGAAGCTGTAGTTGTTGAATCAGCTTTAATATGAAATTTTGAGATTCCTAATATTAAATTTTGTGGGATTAATTGACTACCAGAGAGTTTGTTTTGTTAAATGTTAAGTCTGTAACATTTCCCGTTTGGATTCCATTAGTGTTATATACTCCGAAGTAAATTAAGTGTCACATAAGATATATGTTTTAATGCTGAAATAATCAATTTAATTAAAATTTACCTATTTAATTCATCCACATGGCCGCAACTGAAGTGTTGAAGCACCGAAAATCCTTCCTGTGTAAACTTTTTACCACTGAGGAAATCAGAAAACATGTAATGTTCATGGGCGCAGAATGTGGAGTGAGCGAGGAGAATCGAATAATCCCACTGGCAATATGTATTATCGAATATACAGGAAAAATAGTCTATAAATCTTTAATCACATAGGTTCACGGCATAACTGAAAAAATGTCTAGGAACCAAGATCAATATGTAAGTCAAAAGAAAATTCGGGAACTGACGGCGAGGAAAATATTGGTAGGACTTGATACAGTTCCAACGTTGATCATTCAGTGGTTATCGAGTGATACAGCATTCTTTTTTTCCGGGTTACGCTGGAAACATCACGAAAAGGTAAATGTGGATACCTGTAACCTACCACTATTCAAATTTTTCTCTTTGACATGAGTCATTCTATTGGCAGTCCAGAAAGTACAATGAGGAGTAGTCTTAGCTATGACTTACCTGCTCATTGGCTTTCGACTATTATGTACATTACTAACATGGTTATTGTCATGTGTACATAGATAGGTTATGAAATAGTCATGAAAGCGTTTGTAGTAATATTTCCCCCGATAGACCATTGAACTCATGCATTCACCTTCACCTTTTCTTTCTCAAAACCCCAACGCGTGTTTATTTATTCTCAATATTTTGTATTATTTGGTTTACTTTGTATTGTTTGAAGTATAATCATAGATGTTGATTCGTTCTGAATTCCAGGCGCATTTAAACAAGCTCTTAATTTTTCTGGTCTGACCTAACACGAAAAAATTCATGTATTTCTAATTTTCAAAACAGACTGCTTCATTTTCAATGAGAAAAAATTACTTAGCAATCCCTCTCAGTAAAACGTATTGAATCAATAAATTATCAAATAAACTTTGTAAAGGTATTTATTAATAAATTTAAGATTATAATTTGTCTTTAACAAACATTTAATTTTGAACCTGTCACAACTTAAATGAATTCAGGAATAAAACTTAAACCTGGTGGAAAATCAAAATAATAATTAATGCTTATCGTAATATCCAAAGCTTATCTTGTTGTCAATATTCGATTTTGGAGCATTGCTCATTGACCTTTTGTTCTTTCGATTTGTCAAGCTATAAGAATTATAGATTCCGCTTTCATAAAAAATCGGATTATATTCGTTTTCAGATTTTAAAGTTGCCAAAGCGTTTCCTATTTCCCTTTTAACATTCTCTCCAATATTTATGATCGTTGAAATCTCCTTGCGTGGCATTAGTAGCTCCTTGGATGTTAAACATTTCAATATCAAATAGTTATTTGCAGGGACTACTAGATAAAATGAGGCTATCCTATCGGATATCTGTCGAAGAATGAGACCTTTATTTGATAATGTTAATTCGTTGCATAATTCTTGAAATAAAAGTTGAATTTCAGTTAATTGATTAATATCAAGCCTCCAACACATTGTAGGTCGAAGCAACAACGGTTGTCCATAGATTAGGGATTCACAAGTACCGTCTAAATCAACTTTACTTATGGCTTCCAATTGATAAATAGGAACTGCCTTTAATTTATTATTACCAGCGTAACTAATCGTTCTGCAAACTGAATAATCAACTTCTAGCATCAGTGATGATGCCTGAGGTAAAGTACTTGGATTTATTAAACATTCTTGTAAATCGCATTTTATTGAAATTGGATTAGCAAGTTGATGTTTAAATAATAATTCCATATGATAACTATCAAGACTGCTATCAAGTAACCAAGTTTTAAAAATATCCTCAAAAATAGCACAATGATTACAACGTAAATTATTTATTTCAATAACTCCTTCTTCTGTTGATATTTCACTAGCAGCATCATTATAAGGATTATTTGATGGAATCAGCACCCCATCAGTTACAACAATATGAATTCTTTGTATTTGTCTAATATTAGAATTTCGACAAAAGTCTCGACACTCTTTCAATAGTATGTCAACATTATCAGAAATTATAGTAAACTCCAATTTGGATTGATTTAGATTTCCATCATTGAAATTTTGGGCAAGATCATTTTCAGAAAACTGCTTTGTAAACGTGTACAGATACTTTAAAACTAATCCATTTTTAGAATAGTTTTTTATTATTGTGACAAATAGAATTTTCACAGTTATTGAAAAAGATTAATAGTTCTTCGTAATTTTCTTTAAGATTTTTTAACGGGAACATGTAACCATGATTTAATAATACCATTCCAAATTTTGGTATTCTTGAAGGTCCTGATATAGAAACCGTCAATGAAATAATATCTTTTAGTGTTTTTATAACATTTTTTACTACTTCTAGTTGAAAATTTATGTCTATAAATACAACTTGACTTTGTTGATATGGAAAAATATGTCTCTTAAAATTGTTTTCCACAGACATTTGTAATTTTAATATATTTTAAACGCATTAACCGTTTAGATAAAACAAGTATTATTTAAAATTTATTATATTATCAAAATATAATACATTCAAATTATTTTATATTTAAATATAAATTTTAGATGTTTAATTAATTTGTGTTAATGAAGTTTGATAAGCTAATAATATATCTAAAAATAATTTATATACATTGAGTTAAGACAAAAATATTTTGGCTCCTTCAGCGCCGTGTTGTAACTTTTGAGGGTACTGTGCATACACTAAAAAATATTTTTTGAATTTTATTGCATTCATTTTTATTTATTTTAATTAAAAAAATAATACAAAGAAATTATAAATCAATTTTTCTAGCTCTTTTGAATTTTCATCTTTCATTTTTTATATCAATTCGTGATTTTTTTGTTATTTGAGAAGTTTTTCTAATTTATTTAATATTTGGGTACCCTTCAAAAATAGGTGCATAAGTAAATTATTGGGATATAATTTTTGGGTTTATCAATGTTTCTTATAATTTTTTTTGAGTTGTTTTTTTCATTTATCTTCATTTTGTTTCTGACTACATTAAAATTTTGAATTTCTGAAACCGGATTGATGAAGATGAATCAACAATTCAACGTGATCCTGGTACTTCTGGAGATGACCGAAAAATGTTGTAAGTGGACGGACGTTGACAGTCGGCACAATCGAGCAAGTTCCAAAGGTCACGTGCAAACCTCAGATTCACTTGATGGTATCTTCCCAATAACCAATTATGACTGACAGTTATCGATCACATTTTAACTGTACACTTTCAGTGTATCATCAGAAAAAAATCGATTAAATTTACTTTCAAGGTCATTTCCTGGATTTGCATACAAGTTAATTTGGTCATCTTATAATTAGGTTTAATCTGTCTTGCAAAATAATTCACTCTACTCACGACTACGTTGTTTTCACAGCGAAATTGCGATGACAATTTCATTAAGCAGATAACAATATCAAATTTTATACAGATAATTTTCAATATAATCTCAATCATAGCTACTGATTGATAATCTTCCTGTTTTATTTTGTTACTCTGTTATTTATAAATAATCAGACATAACACAGTTCATTATTTAATAACTAATTTTCACTAAAATTTTTAAATGAGTTGATTTTTCAAGAAAGCAACCTTAACTGTAATCAGACAAATAATTACACTATCGTAACACGTATTTAATCAAAACTAAAATTTATTTAACTCGATTCCCATTATGAAAAAAATGTGAAAAGTGCATGATAAAAGTAAAAGGCGGAACTGTTGAGTATGGAAACATTCCAACTTGGTGTCTTTATGAACGAATCAACGTATCATTTATTGGCTGAGTCACCAACATAACAACAAATCAGCTATAAAGGAACTGGACCATTAATTGATGCAATTTGTATAGATTGCAAATGGATAGCGATATTAAGTCCATTGTGGTAGGCCGTCATTCAGACAAGCATTTAAATGCCCTCTTCGGAGGAAATGCTATATTGGGAATTAATTCATCAGCGCAATTTTAACATTTTGCTTAAATGTTTTCACAATAAAATACTGAATCAATTAATTTAAAGAGATATCGATTGAGGAAATTTTAAAATGAAGGGAGACGATTTCAACATAATCACTGCTCCAGTTCCAATCAACAGAATCTGGTGGTACAGTTTAACGAATCGACAAAAAATTGCATTAATTTTCTATATGAGTTTCTATGTGGCAGGAACATTAACAAATACCGCTTCCATGTTTATTGATAAATTCTATATCTACATAATGAGATTAGAATCATTGCAAATGGGTTCAGCCGATCCGATAGTTTACAAACATCTTCTTGAAGTGCACATTGTTCGAGGGTTTTGGAGGGAAGATGTTCATGAAATTACTGATAAGATGTTTCGAGGTAAAAATTTTGGCTATATAAAAACAAATCTAATGATACCAGTAGAAATATGGAACAACTGTCAAGTAAGATCTTTTCGAGGCATACCTTGTCATAGTGTTGCGATTATATGCTTAATTTTCGGGATGTTGATATTATATTATCACTGCACAACTATTGCTTTGTTTAGAACATTTATGATTTTGAATGCCAATTTAGCTGCTATTCTATTATTTATTGCTATGTCTATGGAATATTCAGCTGCTGTTGAATATGACTACTGCGTTAATTCAGTATTTATAAACAGGAAAACCGGTGGAAAAGCTTTTGTCAGAGGTAGATATTATAATAGAACTCTAGAAACATCAGGATCAACTTTTAAATTAATGATGATTGGAGACATTCTATTTTTTTGTCCAATGATAGGCTTAGGATGTTATTTGTTATTTTGTAATCGAGAAAATTTATAAATAAAATATTGTTTATTAAATAATATCTTTTTCCAGTTTATTATTTTTTTCTTCTTCTTCTTTCATTTGACTACAGAAAAATCATAATAAAAAATGAAACTTTAATATTTACTTGTCAGCTTCAATTTCTCTATTAACATATTTCTTAAGATTCTGACAATAAATATAATAAAATATTTATTGATAAAAAAATAAATATACATCTCGTTCTAATTTTTGACTAATATGAACAAATCCAATCATTCCTAAGCAAAATGCAAATGAAGAACCTAAAAATATTTTTGATGAAGTAGACATTATTTAAACAAATGATATAAACAAATTCAAATGTTGGATGAGTTTACTTTTATATTTTAAATTGAAAAATAGGAAATTTATTTTCTAATATATAATTATAAGAACGTTTTATAATTTTCACCACTGATTTCTTTTCAATTGACATTGTATTTATTAAAAAGTTTGACTATGAATCAGTAAATATATCGATGTTTTATATATATATATATATATATATATATATATATATATATATATATATATATATATATATATATATATTATATATATATATATATATATATATATATATATATATATATACTGATTTATAGTCAAGCTTTTTAAATAATATAATTATCGTTATGCACTAGCTTTCTTAATTATCCAAAAATTTACAAATATTTTATTGTTTATGCACTACTGACAATCGCATCATTTTGTTCGCACAATTATTTATGGAGGTAATACCGATTCAAAGTCCGAGTTTACAACAAACGGTTGTTTTATAGTTTTACTCCAGTCTGAAACTATTATAACAATTCTCAACATTCGATAATGTTTAAACAAAACGAAATACTTTGGAAAACTCGACACAAAATAAAATATATTGTAAACTAAACGGATGAAATACACGAAATAATTAGAAGTCAACTAGTATTATCAAAGCAATCATGACGCAACGACGCGGGATTACACCAATGTAGTTCATTATGAGATTAAGGATAGTCCAAAGACTGACAGCTATATGCATACATCTTGATTGCACAATGACAACTCCGTCACTGATCTGGCAGGATCTTTCTGGGACGGTCTCGTTTCCTGGGCGTAGTTGTTACTGGAGCCCGAGGTTCTATCACCTTCTCCCTTGGTCGCTTGAGTCCGCACTGGATGGCGGCTGTCCTGCTGGGATGACACAATGTCCTGGCCGTTCCGTCGAGGTCTTCCAGTTCCCCGGCCAAAGTCTCGGTCTCCAATCGATGTAGTCGATCCACGGCTATTGAACGAAGCTGAAGGCGCTCATTAGGTCCAGCTTGGTTTGGTTGATGTAGGGCTCGAGTTTTGGGCTTACCAACGGAACATCCTCGTTACTCCAGTCGTGGATCTTGTACCAGATCCACCTGATACGAAGCCTGGCTAGAGCTTGGTCGACTGTATCTCTGGGTGAAGATGGTGGATCTGTACTGTTATCGGTGGTGGACCCATGAGGTGAATCAATTGATGAATCGCGGTTCCCGATTGGTCTACTGTGCTTCATTTGTTTGGGCATAGCTAAGTTACAACAAATGTATGTAGCAAAATTCTCAAAAGGATAGTTAATAATATTATAATAAATAAAATTATAACTACATCAATTCCTTCTAAGTCGTAGGAAACTTCATTAACCATATTAGACAATATTAGTTACATTAGAACGGTGATTAAATTTCACCTAAAAAAATCTACTCCAATTAATGAAATCTGCAAGTTATTATATATTTAAATTATATTGGATCGGTAACCAAATTCCAAATTGTAAAACTTTGTCTTAATTAACGAAATATATGTCTAAATTATATTGGAAAAGTAACTAAATACTAACAGTAAATTTTCCCCCTCATCAATGAAATTCACAATGTCCAATCCACATTGGATCAAGAACTAAAGAAAAAAAATTGTTCTAATTAATGAAAGTTGCTATTTACAATAAATCCAAATGCAGCCAATTTTAGACTGAATCTGACGAATTTCATTTTTCTGCCCATTTAAACGAAATTCTTAAATACTGAATCTGAGAAACAAACATGATGAAATTGGAGCAGGTGATAACTTGCAGCCGGGAGAAATTCAGATTTTATAATAATAATTAAAGGATGAGGTTCAAGTGGAACTATCCAGAGTTGGTTCTGAGCATCTCAACATGGTTTGTACGGTGTATTTTATCTGTTTCTCTTATGATTGAATTAGGTTGAGCATGGGCAGGGGAGTCGGTTCGGACAGCAAGCGAAACTTCTTGACCCTACCTCAGAAATTCTATTTCAAGTGATGAAGAAACGAAAACAGTGGGTGATCAGACCTCCTTATGGTAAAATAAATATTAAATATGCAATATAACTTTGGAACTATTTAGGATAGACACATTCAGAATCTTTTAATGCAGCCTGGTGAAATACCTCTTCTAATGGATGAATGGGGTTATAACAGGTTTCCTTGGAAGGAGATTGACAATGCCCGAAATGTATTTTGTAAAATGTAGTTTTGGTGATACACACTTCTCATTAATTCATATATTTATTTCTTATGTATTTATTTCATGAAATATAAATTTATTAGAACGTCTTTTCATACTCAATTTGTACTCTGCATGTATTTTCTCTTGACGGAATTATTAGATCGTAGATCATATCATGAGCCTCTTTTCATTGATCTTAGCAAGATTGTGATTCTCAGGCTTCCTGGTCAGCTTCCGAGGTTGAGGGGTCAGTGGAGTAGTAGGATGTGTCACCACTGGCACATGTCACCTCTGGCACACCCCCGTAGGGGGGGTAAAAAAATTTTTTTTTCAAGGTCAAATTTTAAACAAAGACATATGACTCATCAAGGTCATTGAAACAAAGACCATGACTCATTCTATGACTCATCAAGGTTATTGAAACAAAGACCATGCCTCATCAAGGTCATTGGATGACTCATCAAGGTCATTGAAACAAAGACCATGGCTCACCAAGGTCATTGGATGACTCATCAAGGTCATTGGATGACTCATCAAGGTCATTGGATGACTCATCAAGGTCATTGAAACAAAGACCATGACTCATTCAAGGTCATTGGATTACTCATCAAGGTCACTGGATGACTCATCAAGGTCATATTTTTAAGGTCAAGGTCATATTTTTAAAGGTCAAGGTCATATTTTTAAGGTCAAGGCCATATTTTAAGGTCAAACCTTCACCAAAGGGTATCATTCGAAAGGTATTTGAGAGGTCTATCTAATGGTCATACCCTCGAAGGTGTATGGTGGGTCCTCGGCCTTCAAAGGGTCAAAAACCTTCGAATTTTTTCAAACTTTATCATATATATATCATTCGAAAGGTATTTGAGAGGTCTATCTAATGGCTATACCCTCAAAGGTGGGTCAATAACCTTCAAAGGGTGTCCAAAATTAAATATTTTTAAAACCATACAATATTTCGAAAGGACTTTTGATGGTGAGTTCGAAGGTCGAAGGGTTCAAAAATTTTAAAACCTTATAATATACATATCAAACAAAAGGTATTTGAGATGTAAGTATCATGGTCATACTTTCAAAGGTCATATTTTATAAGATGGTGGCTATATAGTTTAATTAAAGATTGCGTGTGTGTATTTTCTTAAAATTAATATTTAATCCTTTGCTTGGATTTTATTGATCAAGGGGTCATTTTAAAGGTAATTCAAAAGGAATCCGTGCTTGTCTTAATTTGTTTTAATAAAGTAAAAATATTATTATTATTATTATTATTATTATTATTATATTATTATTATTAATCTATATACTCCGAGTCTATCCGACAAAATATTTTGTCCCCCTATGGGTAATGCTCACAAGGGTACTGTCACGCTCAACAACTCGCAATGGTATTATTATTATTATTATTATTATTATTATTATTATTATTATTATTATTATTATTATTATTAGTGTTTTAATAAAGTAAAATATTCATTATTATTATTACTTTATTATTATGAAACATATATTATATATATATTATATATATATATATATATATTATATATATATATATATATATATATTATATATATATATATATATATAAATAGGTCTAATAACTTCATTTACAACATTCACAAATATTCATCGATGTCTTCAAACGATCCACAGGTTTGATGTTATAATTATTTAGTAATTTAATTATTTTAAATAAGGTACAAGAATTGTCTATTGATTGGGATCATTCCTTTTTAATAATAGATAAACTTCTAACAATAAATGATGAAGATTATATATTCCTGGCCAAAATAAATAAATCTTTCAAACATCAAGTAATTCAAAATCTATTTGATAAGTTCGGCTTCAATATATCGATGTTGAAATTAACCAGCTGTATAATATCTATAAATAATATTAACCATACAGAAATTAACATGCTTAAGGTTTTCTGGATATGTATGGATTTCAGGTTCGGAAAATATCGCGAGCTTATTGAAATCTTCCTTCTTAATGCATATAAACTTGGTATTAAAATACATAATTTACTGAATGAAGTCAGAAAACAGTTTATTACATGTTGTATATGTCGAATTCGAGAAGTTTCTATTCTATATCTGCCTTGTGGTCATATCATTATTTGTTCCTTATGTTTGAAAAACTGTAGTAGATGTCAGAGTTTGTGGTGTCATAATCGATGAATCTCATTCAGTGTATTTTTGAACTAAATGTTGTAAAACTCCTACTTATTATTATTATTATTATTATTATTATTATTATTATTATTATTATTATTATTATTATTATTATTATTATTATTATTATTATTATTATTATTATTATTATTATATTATTATTATTATTATTATTATTATTATTATTATTATTATTATTATTATTATTATTATTATTATTATTATTATTATTATTATTATTATATAATTTCAACTTTCTATCACAAATAACTAAAAACATAGTTGATTATTATAAAATTTATAACACAAAAATTATACCATAAAAAGTTGACAAACAAAAATAACTAAATATTTACAAATTTTTTATTCGCCATCATATTTACAAATTTTTATTCAACATCGTATTTACACAAATATAATCACAATGTTAAATAATTGGCCCAAAATATAACTTTAAATTATTGAATTGAATATTTGATCGAATTGTTGATCTCGAATGACAGGATGCCGTTTCAGGCATGACGATATTACCACTACCATCTAAGACATCCACCCCTCTATAAGGTCCATATGCAAAACTTGAGTTTTTCCCTACCCAAGCTCTCTTATCGTCGTGATTATTTAAAGCTATTTTTGAGTTTTTAAAAGTAAATAGCTGATGATTCCGGGTTCCTATTCTAGTTTGAGGAACCGACATGACTGTGTTGTTGTTATAGCAGTCTAAATAAGATTGATGTTTGATGTCGGTCCCCGGTAATTTTACGCCCTTAGCCCTCATTGTTGACTTATTTCCTAATAGGCTGTAACATTTAGGACGTAAGAAAACCCATTCACTATATCCTAACCCTTTACTCTCATCCTTTAAACTTTCCTATAACTGAGTCAAGTCGCCTGGAATATAAAGGATGAGAGGGATCGTAATTTGAAGTATCTAAAAGGTCATCCGAAATCATCGCTTGTAATAAGATATCTAATTTTAAATTTTTAACCTCTAAAAAGAAAGAGTCGGTATCACCCGCTACTAAATTAATTTCACAATTATAAATATCCCGATATCGTTGTAGCTCTATATACTGTAACTGATACATCCGTAGTTTGGATAGATCCAGTACTGATTGTCCGATGTAGCTGGGTCTATCCAAACATATAGAGTCCTTATTGAGATGCGCGGCAAACAGATCATCAGCTATTTCAATTGTTTTTCTGAATGCCGGTTTTGACGAATATGTAATTAATTTTTCAGATGAATTACATAGTCGCAAATTCATCCTCTTTTAAGGTTCTCTACGGATTTACCGTACAGACTATTATTATATAATTTAAATAAATCTCTATATATTTCACTAACTGCATTAGCACGCAAGTTAGTGTTTTTATCGATATAATGTTTAAAGATATGATTTTGTTTATATTTTATAGCTCTGTGTATATTTACAACCTTAGCCCCAAGTGAAAGATAAAGCCTGAGAAGCCTCCAATGAAGAACATAGTTCTTCTTTGGATAATGCGTGAGCATTAGCTTCTCAACTTTTGAGTTAGGTGGGCACATCTTTTCCGGTCCAATCGGAAAGTCATTTAAAAAATCATGGAAATCAATCGGAATCTCGATATCAACTTCCATAGTATATCCATATGGAAGTGTTTCGATATCCGCAACATTCACACACTCATCCAAAACTTCATTCAAGCCATCATACACCCAAGTAAAATCACCATAGGGAAGACTTTGGCTAAGAGCCCAACCATACAGATTATTTATATCAATATACAATAATTCTGTATCATCTGAAGCAGCCGTGTAATGTTGTTAACAAATGTTAACCCACCCCGTATTCCTCCCTCGTAAAAATTGAACATTTCCATGTCCTGTAAAAGTTCTATGGGTTCCGTTAATGTCATAAGCGCTGAGGCCCATGACATACCGGGAATTCCATAGAAATTTAAAGGTTCCAATCCATTGTATGCAATGGCATTGGCCCGGAATTGTTGAAAGTAATCAGCGAGTAGGAATACATCGAGTTTGAGGTAGGTTAACATATAGTCACGCAAATTTATACAGTTTTGCTGCGTCCAGATTAGTTGTGCCTTAGCGTACTCATCTTCGCTAACACCAGACCAAATAGGAGGTAGTTCATATGTAGTCTCAAGAACATCAAACGAGGTAGCAAAATCATACGGAAAAATACCTTTACAGTCAACTATAGTACCTTGAAAGACAGACGAAGTTAAAGGAAGAGAAGTTAGTGTTTTCACAGCCTTAGCTAAAGAGCAATTAACAAATTGCATAGAATCTATAAATCTCACAGCCAATTTATTAATATGTACAATTAACGAAATAAATTTTTCGGTTGAGGTAGGAATTATGTTCAAGTCCCAAGATGGAAAGCCATTGAGACCGTGTTTTAAAATATGGTGGAGGTCATAACCTCGTAAATTATGAAAGACAATAGGTAGTAGACGATAAATTCGACGAGCAACATTACATTTTCGGCAAGATGCCCCTAGATATTTACCAGAGAAATGACAGTGGTCTCTTACCGGATTTACTATAGGTTTTTTACATAAGTAGCAATTTCTACAAGATTTAAACTGACGTTCCTCAATGAAAGACATCGGTCCTATCCAACTTATTACCTTCCATATCATAATACGGTTATCACAACAGTAGTAGCAATTTCCTCAACTTTTTTTAAGAAAATCAGTAATTACAGTCAAGGCCATAAAATTCAAAATATTGTTTAGTATTTTTATAATTATTTATTAATAAAAGGCCTGCTGAACTAGGCATATGAATTTGATGATGACGAACATCAGGGGGTAAAACCGACTCAAAATCGGCATAAATTACAAAAGGTGGTGTTATTGTTTTTGAAAAATTTTGAAATTCGAGATTTTTATTTGAGGGTAAAGTGTAAAGGGTTGTACCTGTCTGATTTTTGGCACATAATGCGACAATGAATATTAAACGCGTTATCTAATCGGAACCCGTTAAGACAGTGTGGAACACCAGTTGACATCTTATTTGAACGTTACAGTCCGGGTTCCGATGGCAGTTCATTAGTCTATTGATATTGGTCACAGCAGTATAATGATATCGATCCTTTATTTTCTAATACTAACAAATAAATTTGGTTTCCGTCAGTGACCTTAGATCGATGGATAAGACTTAAAGGAGGATGGTGAAAGACCATAATTATCAGGGGTTTCATCGTCATCAATTATTATAGTTGGAGTGTATGAAAGCACATTAATGGCTAATTTAAATTTATGTTTTTCTTTCAAATTTAGGAATGTTGATTAATTTCATGGGACAATCCGTGACTTCGTCATATTTTAATTCACTCAAAAATTCAGTATATTTAGATACTCTTTGAGGATTTTCACCTATTTGATCTTTCTTTATAAGTAAAGAATGGAATACAGAAAGCATTTATCGTCGCTATTTTTGATGTTAAGTATAGCTTCTTATTTTTCAATTCAGAAGGGGTTTTAATATTTGATGTCCTGCCAAGCGACTAATTGGTTCATATTTAGTGATAATAAAATGTATCTCAAGAATGTTGATAACGCGCCATCCACTGCCTAAATAAGTAAATTGTTCTATTTTTTCATTAAGTTTATGAACCCCTTCGTTTAAAAAGTCATCAGAAAATGTCGTTGCATTATTAGAAAAGTAATTGTCACGGATTTCACCATCTTTTTTCAAATCGAATTATATCGCAAA